>BMAO01016226.1:0-87218 GCA_019973975.1 Trichonephila clavata | reverse complement strand
AGATCTTGAAAAGATGTATAAAAATCTACTGCGATTAAAAGATATATTTTTCCATTCATCAATGTTCAAAACTACATTTCTAAAAAAATGTTTGTACAGTCAGCAGTTGTTATCCATTTTTTTATTGTACTCTTACTATTATTTTTTATCAGAGAGCAGTTAAAAATGAAGTAATCATTTTTTAATCACATGTGAAGTAGTGCGCTCAAATAGAGAGAAAAAAATTCAAGTTTGTGTTAAGATGTGACATAAGAAAACGAGACTAAGTGTTTAACTTGAAAAATGAGTAGAGTTAGCAACAACTGTTTTGATGACATTATTTCATATACCTCCTCTATCCATGTGGCCAGTTTCGCCCTAACCCAACCTTTTTTGAACTAGCGCAGCTTTTCTAATGAATATTTCGATACCACCCCACCTCCCTCTCCAGAGAAATAAAAGGGTACATAATGCATGTTGAAAACACGAATTAAATTTTTAAAAATTATATTCTATTACTAGTAGAATATATTATTTGTAATTTAGTTTTTTCTAAAGCCTCCAATTTTTTTTGCTTGCAAATCTGAAATAGCTATTGCCACGAATATACAATTTCAAACACATACAATCAACAAAAGATAACCCTTATTAAATTTACTTTTGTAAGTACATAGTCAGCGTATTTTTTAGTCTTTTTTTAGACTATATTTGGTTAATCTGCTCATGCCCCTCCACTCCATCCCCAAACCCCGTAACTTGTTCTGGGTCTTTCACTGCCCCCCTGAAAGCCTCATACGCTCACATTGAGAACCTATGCCTTAACCGATCATGCCAGTTGGGAGTACTGAGTACAACGTACAACTACAATCTGCTGGAAACATATCGAGAATCAATGTCAAGTTTCTTGTAAAGAAATGAGCCACGAAAAAATTTCAAATATTGACCGAGACTTATTTAGATGAAACTTTATTTCGTGCATATGTGTTTGAATTGTGTAAAAGGTTTTCTGGAGGAAGGGTTAGGGATACTAATTCACCTGATTTGGCCCCATGCGACTTTTTGTTTTTGTGTCCTATGGTCAAAACTTGCTTAAAGGGGAACCATTTAACCTCACTTAAGAGGTTCAGACAAAAATATAGAAAATCTCTTGATGGACCTTCCAAAATTCTTGTTCCAGAACCGTTACCAGCAATGGCAGGAACGAATGCAGAAATATGTGAATGTGCTGAAGGGAACTACTTTGAAGGTGATAATGTCACGGAGAACTGATTGTGCGTGTACAATGCTTTATTGGGCCAGTCTCATTTTTTGTGTCACACCTCGTATATTTGACTAAGTATTTTTTTCTTTAAGTAACTGTTTGAACAAGATCTCTCATTGACAAACTACTTGTTTATTATGTGTGCAAAATGTCAAAGCTGTAAGATGAGTCTTTTTTTTTTCAACAAATGTATGTTTTTTTATTAAAAATTTGAATTTTCCAAAATGGCCTTTTTGAAATTTTTGATTAGAAATAAAAAAATACTTACTTTTAAGTAATGCATACAAATAATCTTTCATTCATTGCTGCAATAGATCTAAATTAGGAAATGCAAACGTTTTAACTACGTTAGAAATGGAAAGAGTTGTAACGTTTCCATTAACAATTGAAAAGTTCGCCTTTTCATCAAATTTCGTAAATTGCCCTTACCTCTGTAAAGGAAAATTTTGAAATCTAATTCTTATCTTAAATCAAAAATATTATAAAATTTACGAATATGACAAGAAAAGGTATACCCTGCCCCAGTGGCGTAATGGAGAATATTAGGGCCCCCTGCAAAGTCAGGCTTTGGGCCCCAGTCGGATCTCACAAAGGATTGCAACTTGGTTTCAGTTAGGCTTTGGGCCTACTGGAACCCTGGGCCCCTGCAATTCAGGGGTTGCTGGGGCCTGATCCAAACTGCCCCATCCAAATAATGGTTTTAAAAAAATATTGTTCTCTTCTAATCAAGTATACCTCTCACTTGAAACCTATAGAAAACCTTCGATTGTATTATGTTGGAAACATACGTTAATAATAAACAGATCTAGCCGTAGTCAAATAATGGCAAATATTTTTGAATATCTTTTGTTCATAGCCACTGGTCATTTAAATCAAGAACATAATGTTTTCTGTTATCGGGAAAAATGTGGAGGAATAATATCTTATTCATTTTTATACTCTTTGTTTATAATTTGTGTTTTTACTATATTTGAGCTTGGCAATTTGCTTCACTATTTAAAATTTTAGAAATCTAATTAGAATATAGATTTAAATTAATATACATGGTGACAATTTTAAACTGACACTACCCAGAGCTACCTGCAGCGCTTGAAATAACAACCACAATGAGATCAGAGTACGGAGAATAATGAGGCCATGGGAAGCGAGATTCTAGATATATTAGCGTAATCTCTAAATCATTAATCATGTTTGATTTGGTAAATAAAATCTATTATTTGTATTGTAAGAATTATCACTGAGTAGAGGGCACGTTAAATCAGTAGTGGCTCAATTCCTTACAGTTGAGGACCGTGGAAATTTGGAGAGAGGGGGCCATCCCTTGTGTCGTTCTCGTCACTCGACGAAATTCAAAATTACTAGGCCCAACTGCTATTAGCACTCGAATTAATTTACAGTGCGACGTTAAACCTCCGCAAGGCGCGCTTCAAAAGTTCCATCCATAGGCTCGCGGCATCTCTCAGATGTATCCCCTCATACTTACGTTTGAAGATGATTTAATGATTTTATTGGTGAGATTTGACATTAAAATATATTTAGCATAAAATAATGTATAAATAGAGTCAGGAATTGAGATATTTATACCAAAAAACATTAAAAATATACTGGTTATCTATCGCCGTGTCACCACTTTTTTCATTTTAAGATGCCTTGTTGAAGTATTCACAAATCACCTTACAATGTTCAACCGGAAGTGGATTTTTCGTATCATTGCTTAATTTTAATAATCTTTTCTTGATGTCCAGATAAGAGGGACCAATATCTTCTTGTCCAAGTTCCTGGTCATGTTTCTTTTGTTTTTTGTCTCGAATTGGCGTTGTATATAAGATATTTCTTCAATCCTGAGTCAAAATGAGGGAGGCATGTGAATGTTGCACTCAGACTGTCTTTCAAAAGATCGTAAACTAGTTTTAATATACATGTGTGCGAGGATCTGAGAGATTTTGATAACCATATAGATATTTTGAGAGTTTATTTCAGATACATTGAAGATTGAATAAAATACACTCCCTGGCTAGGCACGCGGCATCCCTCAGATGTATCTTAAATCCTAGGGAAAAAAAAAACTTTCAAACATTAGTTACAAAATACTTGTTTCGAATTATTTTCGTATAAAACTGAAAACTACACTATTTTACAAGAAAGAGAATAAAAATTAAAGAAATAACACAAAGTCATAAAAACTGATGACGTTGTTGTGTGCGCTGCATCTATCAGATTCAATGGACCCTGCAGCCCGAAATATGAAGAAATTGCCCTCGTCCTTGACACTGAATCCTAAGAGGAGTGAAGAAAGGCAGATAGAAGAAGGAGGGACACATTCCAGCCCACCATGTCAACGCAGCACCAAATCTATTTTTATTATGCATCTGAGAGATTCACGCAACTATGGAGGTTTAATAAGAAAAATCAAAACAAATCATTTTAAGTACAGTTGCTAAGTAATCTATGTTTACAATTTTATTTAAGGTTAGTCACACATTTTAACATACCATGATTAATCTACAATCAAATTTAAGGAATAAACAATTAATTTTATGAATGTTATTATTAGAGATGAAATATTTATTCATTTTGCGAAATCGGAACTTACTGGTTTTTGTTTTATGGTTTCATATGGTCTATAGTTATATGCACTTGCGAAACTTGATAATATCAGAATTAGGTATCCGATTACCCTAAAATTGTAAATTTTGCCAAAAATTCATAATTTTTTTATGATTTTAGTTTAAATGCCATCTTATTAGCTTTATAAATGTACCAAGTTTATTATTTTCTATCCTCTAAGACAAAAAATACAAGTGTTTTATTAAAAGCAGATTCCACTACTTTAAGCAAGATGCCATACACTAAAATGCGTTTTATTGAAAATTCTCTTACGCGCGGACAGCAATTGCTCTCAAAACGCTTTAAAAATAATTAACTGAAACTTTTTATGTATGTTCTGTATAATAGTAGAAGTGTTTAAAACTTCTAATTTAAAAATCACTGTTTTATTACAAAACTTACAGTCCTTTATGTGAATATAATCACGGTTTTTAAGCAATTTCATGTAATGAATATATTTCATATAATAAAGTTCTCCAGGTTTTTGTTAGAATTAAAATATCTCTTATCATGAAGGTCATTTAAAAAATGAATAGCAAAGCAACACATTAAAATCGAAAAATTGTTCAAAAACTTTTTGTATAGAATAAGCCTTGTTTATGAAAAATTTTACCTCGATTTTTTCCCATTTTAGTAATAATCATTTATTTTTCTCTTCTTAATTTTAGCATATTTTTCTTAAAATGTACTAAATAAATCCAAAACCACAAAAAAATCCCCATATCTCCATTTTTCTTTAAAAAAAGTTATGGCAAATAGTCGGTTCATCTTAACCTAGTATTTCTGAAAAAAAAATATTCAGTAGCTAATTTGACCTTATCTACAATTTGGTAAGCGTTTTTTAAATTTTTTTGGGAAAGAAATTCTATTCACAGCATCAATCTTGTATCTGGTCTCTTTAATTCAGATCTATTTCGTGCACTTCACTACACATAATAAATGAAGCAAACGTGTTTATGTGAAAAACTTCTAGAAATAAATGAAGGCTATGTTTCAAAGAAATAATCACGGGAAAATTTTTTATGAATTAACAACAAACAAAACAATTTCAAAAATCTAAGACTATCATGGAATATTTTTTGAAATTAAGGAAAGAGCTATTCAGAAAAGGGGGGGGAGGGTCATAATTAGTAAAGTCAATTTCATGGTCAATCATCGCTCAGCTTAAGGTAAAATGTATGGATAGAATAAATTAACCTGCTGCAGAGAATCCGTATTTACTTTGATATGATGTTTTAAAAGCAATGAATTAAATCCGAGGCATTTATTTTTTAAAATTTCAGCTGTACATTTTTTTAATGCTTTCACAATTATTTAATAAATTCACAAAAAAAAAACAGTTCAAACTGTAAGAAAAAGAAGGTTTTTTTTTTTTTTAAATACATAAAAATGAGAAAAAATTGGTCATGAATGCAAAAAGATTTATTTTGATAATTTTGAGATATGTCGTGTTATGTTTGTGTTTTTACATTGATTTAGTAAACATACAAAAATAGGGCTAAAATTGTAAAAAAAATCTTTTTAATATAAATTCAAAGCGGAAAATTGGGTGTGAATGCAAAACTTTTATTTTTAAAATTTCGAGTACGTAGTTTTTATAATTTTTTTACATTTATTTTATAAATTTACAATTTTTTTTTTAAAAAGGGGTTTTTTTAGATACAAAATCGGGGAAACAATAATTAATTATTTTCATTTTCAAAATATTTACGTTACATTACTATTCATTTTGGAAATAACCTAAGAGATATTTAAACTTTTACAAAAAAAAAATATATTGATTAATCTATAAAATCCCATAAAATACAGCTTTTATATTTATGTAAGTGGCTGTTAGTTTTGTAAAAACCCAATGATTAAAAAAATTAATCCTAAATAATTATTTTATTATACAAAGTATTTAAAAAAAAAGGTCAGGTGTTTATATTTATAACTTACACAATCAAATCTCCGATACATATTTTCCGAAAAAATGCATTCGGTATAAAACACAATGCATATTCGAATCGATATCTGTTCTTTCTAAAACAGTTGTATTGTTTGCCCTAGGAAACTCAAATAAAAACAAACTTGTTATTTTTACAAAAATATATAAACTGTTCTAAAAAGTTAATTCAGAAGAGATTTTAGTGTCAACTTGGGATTAAATACTCGTTCTTAAAGTGATTCGATGCCTAAAAAATACTTAAGCCTAAACATTTTTAAGACATGTGATAGAAATATTCAAGTGTTCTTCAAATTTCGACAGTTTAACTTAACATAAAAAAAACCCAACTAAATCAGGTTTACTAGGCACAAAAAATATACTTCACTTTTCTTGTTTGCTTTTTCCCCCTCTTCTTTCACATCACCACATAAGAATCCAAAAATATCTTCAAATAATCTTCAACCTCTTTCAAATAACCTTATATTCAAATAACGTATTCAAATAAAGTATTCAAGTAATCTCAAAGCCCCATCATCTTACAAATGAATCCTTTTATAATTACACTTTTATGCGTCTCCAGGACCAAAAGAAGAATAAAAAATCCTACTTTCAAAAACAAATAACACAGAAAAAACATGTAAATATTGAAAAGACTTCTCCCCTTCAACTACTAATTACGTATTGAATCAGGGGATGGCTCTTCGATCTTAAGATCATCGTGTCATTCGCCCTATTTCTCATTAAGATGGTAATGAGGCATAAAAGACAAGTATCGTATGTCGGCCATAGTCTGAGAAGAGTTGCAATCGTTGTTGCCATTGTGCTGTACTAAAAGCTGAGATAAAAGCAGATGAAGATAATTAAAACTCATTCAATTCAAAAAGAGGGTGGCAACTCAACCGTGAACAGTTTCTGGATTTCATCACCACGCATTGGCCAGTAATTAAGTGTATTTTCGCTGAAGTGCCTTAAGAAGAAACGGTATCCATTGGGTATTTTTTACTTATGTATTAAAAGTTATATTTAAGCACGGTTGCCCAGTAAATTTTTAATACATCGTTGTTCAAAATTAAGAGAATGTTTAGATTTCATCGATTATTTTTAGAATTACTAGATAGATTTTAATGAAATTTGGTACGTATATATAGCGCTGATAATAATAGCGCGCAAAAAATAACCATTCAACAATTAATCTTTTCGCGGTGTATCCCGCGATTTCCGCGGGTATACATGTTTTCCAACTATTTAGCTGTGCAGCCCGTGCTGTTCCTGTTTAAGTTTTCATTTATGTGCTTATGTTAGTATTTTTATGATCTGATTCTATATTTTAAAATAAAAACGTTTTAGCAAAAATTCTGAGTATATTTTAACTTTAAAATGTAGAGTCAATATGTATATTTGAAATACGTAATAAAAAAGTACGCAATTTTTGAACCTACTTTGATAAAATAAATACGCAGCGAGAGGCTTAAAATACACAAGCATGATTTTGCGTAGCACTCATCGTAATAGGAATGTGTGAAACAGCAGTAGCAGAATATAACGAAAATAAATTATAGTTTTAAAAAAACTAAAAACACGCTTTTATATTGAATCGAACTAAAAAGTTAAAAAAATAATTCCTAATGTAAGGATAAAATGATTAACGAGAACATTAATGTCATTGTGGTAAAAACGTGGGGTGCTCTACAAATATATCAATTGTTCTAGTTTCTAACTTCTATTCCGAAATGCTGAGTTAATGTAAAAATATAGTACAAAGCACCCCACACTTTTACCACAACAGCATTAATTTTCTCGTTAATCATTTTATTCTTATATGAAGAAGGATTTTTTAACTTTTTAGTTCGATTCAGTATAAAAGCATTTTTTTTTTAGTTTTTTAAAACTAAAATTTATTTTTATTTTTTTATTTCTATCTACAATATAAGCGTGTTTTTTAGTTTTTTAAACTATCATTTATTTATTAATGAATTTACCCTTGAGTTTGATGTTTGAAGTTGGAATTACGTTTCTGGTGGAATTAGTTTTGCTCTTCAAAGGATATTAATTAACGAGTCAGATGTGTATTTATTCACTCTGTTTACGGGGCCTCGAATGAGTCCAGCATCGTTATATTATATTCGTCTGAATGGAACAGGTCAAACAAATAATTGTGTGTTAAGAAGAGAAAGTTCGAATTTAAAAAAAAATTAATGTACAATGTTTTTATAACGGACTAAAAAGTATAAAAATCCTCCTTTTCGGTTTTTTCTTTTTTCACATTTTCATGCATTGTCATCCGCTTCTGAGATATGGTCCAAATTTCAAGTCTCTAGCTCATCGGAAAGTCACACAGTTTAAAATCAATTACAAAATTCCACCCGCACAGACATTAAAGAAAGCTAGTTAATAAAAACATGGTAATATTGTGTCAATCGTATTTACACCTTTTAAATGTATTGCTATAATGTTAATTCGTATCATCACTTCTAAACGTATTGCTTTATAAAAATAAGAAATATTCAGCAGTTAAAACATAAATTATTTTTTTGTCACTTGCACGTGCCTTTTTTAAAATTTTTATTTCAAGAAAAAATGTTAATATTATGGTAAAGAACTGCCAACACACACCCTCCACATTCTGACATACAGAACACATTTCTTTTGTTGTATTTCTATTACCCGCAAGTGTATTTTATACTTGCATATAATTAGCTTTATATTAAAAACATTAGCTTTTAGGGTTACACCTTATCCTTTTAGTCACTAAATCTGGAATTAGTCACCAAATCTGGAAATGGTATATGAAATTATTTTCCGAATCTGAAAATCGTATATGGAATTAGTCGCCAAATTTGAAAATGGTGTTTGCAATAAGTCGCCAAATCAGGTAGTGGTATATGGAATTGTCACCAAATCTGATTATCGTTATTCTTGATGATCCTTATAAAGACAATTGAACAAAATTTATTGTCTTGTCATCGGTCCTTGACAAGTGTGCAAAATTTCGAATTATTCCGACCTTTTAAAATGGGTAAAAATCGAGTTCAAAGATTCCGTTACATTCAAGTGAAACTTATAAAAGCGTGTTAAATAGGTTTAATGTCTCATCTTTTAAATAAATAGGCCTCTCAACGTGATTTTGTACAGAAAATAAGGGAATTTATGAGTTACTGTGGCAATTAATACCTTTCGTTCAACAAATTTGTTTTCGGATGGAGAGTTCTTCGGAAGAGGTGCGAGTTGCAATAGCCCTTCCCAGAGCGTCCTAGGGATGCTCTATATGTTTGAGTTCTGGAGATCTGACTATCCAATTCATTGGGCGAATATCCTCACCTTCCAGAAATTCGTCAATTGGGTAAACTCTATGTGCCTCGTGTTGTCATTCATTTAAATAAAATCAAGGACAACTGTACCAATGAAAAGGTGAACATAGGGCTCCAAGACTAAATCCGCATACCTGACAGCAGTACAGTACCTCTTGCAAAGGTATGGAGGTGTATGCGACCATCCAACGTAATGTCTGTTCAGACCATCAAACCTCCACTAACGTTATGTCGAATTTTTCAGTCGATGAGTGAATCTCTGGTTCTATCCATATAGTCTCGCTGTAAGCTTATTGTAAGCATATTGTAAAGTTAAATAATATAGTTTTTAAACATATTTTGAATTATTTAAAAATTAGAAAGGAAGATGAAATTTCTATTTTAAGTAATTATTGAAGTGTGGTTTCGTATGAAAAATAATTACTATACTGTTTAAAGTAATATAGTAGAACCTGTTGCTGAGTGGTCCTTTTTATGTAAGTTTATTTTTGTGAGATTTTTTCTTCGCGATCTTTTTTTTAAGCGATTTTTTCTTTGCTGTCTTTTTTTATGCGGTATATGAATTTCAACGGCATTGACACCACTGTAATGTTTTCTATCAATTTACTAGTGGTGTAACGGAAAATGTTGGGGTCCTCCTGCAAAGTAGTCAGATTTTTTGCCTTTATTATTTTATAAATTGGGTAAATACGTACCTGGAGTTAGTCGGGCCTTGAACCCCCCGCTCACAAGGTCAGAATGGAGGGGGTGCAGGTTACGCCAATGCACTGTACATATATGCACTCCAAGACACTCTGTTCATTTGATATAAACAGTCTCCTGACAATGCATGTTCATTTGCTTTCTCTTAACGAGCAACCAGCCTGCGCTTGATTCAAGATGGAACTTTCAATGACTGTGGCATTATATCAATAATTTAATAGATTATGAAAACGGACAAGAAGAACCGGATTATATATATATTTGCAAGCAGATAAAATATATGCAGGGATACAGCTTTCCAACAAATTATGTATGTGGAAAAAGCATTTTTTTAAAATAGATACCAATTCCGAAAGAGTATAAAATTTCGCAAAAAGAGTTTCGATCATACATATCTGGTTATAATGATATTTACAAGCAACTGACCAAGCGACCTTCTCGCAAAAACTTATTTCTTACTTTATTGTGCCAAAAAAAAAAAAATCAATTGAAATTATATCTTCAAGGGACGAAAGCAATTTTGAACTTATTCATTACAGGAAGATGAACGCTTTGGATTACGAAGGATAGTAGTGAATTATTTATGTGCATTTTGAAAACCTCTCCATTGATACAATGAGATACTAAATGTTTTAAAAATGTTTACATGTGTAATTTAATTATTTTGCTGTGGAAACACTTTCTCCTAAATTTCGTAAATAATCAGCGTGTTTTCTAAGTGCGACTTTTTTATGTGGTCCCTCTCCACCACATAAAAAATAGTTCTGTAGTATTTCAACGAAGTTATTTGTTAAATGTAAAAATTTATGAAATTTCGAATATTTTTTCAGCGGCTTTTTTAATGCGGTCCCTATTTTCCGCGCAAAAACATGATTTACTGTATTTCTTATACTATTGAGACTGATTTCTTTTGTAACTTAAGTTAAAATTGCTTTCTAAAAGGTCATTTATATCTAAGAGTAATTTATAATCCATATGATACAGGTATAGTAAAACGCTTAGCTCTTTCTGTCATAAATGAATTTCTTTATGAAATTTCAATTTATATTTTTATCTTTTTGACCAATATGTAACTAGAATTTATGCAACGGGGTTTTCTTTGAGCAACATTTGCATTTAAAAAAGCCTTTATGATTGTTTTTTTTTGAATTTTAAACATGGTAACAACTTAAATAGGTATGAAAAAACACTGGCAAAAAATTTAATATAATTTCAGACATTACAAATATTGCCTATGCAAAATTTAGGGAGATATAAACGCATATCAGATTCTTTTCGTATTAATTTCTATAAAAATGGGACAAAAAGGGGAAATAATAATATTTCTGGCAAATGTCAACCTTAATTTTTAGTTTTTTATTTAACGTTGCATTTAATTTTCTCATTGTATTTACGACTAGAGGCCCAGAGGCAGAGTGGTAGAGTATTATGCTTCCACACCACTAGTCTGGAGCTCTATCCTCAAGCAGGGCAAGGTCGACTCAGCCTTTCATCCCTTCAATGGGTCGATAAATGAGTACCAAGCTTGCTTGGGGACTAAAACACTGAGGGTTTCGCTTCAAATTGAACACCTGATCTGGACATCTTCTCATGCACCTCAGCACCTAATGGTCACGTATACAGACATGGGAACAATAGGCCTTGGCCCTCATTGGCTGAGAAGCGACTGGGTTTGAGTTTGAGTATTTACGACTAATTCAAGTTTAAAAAAATAAAGAGTCGCCACAGTGGTTGAATGGTCAGTGTCAGTGGCTCAAATTCCTCACATTGGTATGGTGTGGAAGTTTACAGAGTAGAGCTCAAGCCTAGTTACCATCATCATTTCTTGAGGTGCAAAATTACGAGCTTCATCACAAATACTTATCAAATTGCTTTATAGTTTGACTCTAAGAAAAAATCTAATTCAAATAATGAAGCTATAATTTGAATACCATATTCTTAATTATTTTTCCTGTTAATGAATATGGGGATATTTCAAATTTATGTTATAAAATTTTTTCTGAAAAAAAGTATGCCATTAACGTTTTTTGCAATACCGCAATGCCTATTTTTTATCCAAAATATTAAGGAAATAGTTTTTTAATTTAAAACTAGAAGTTGATAAGGCATGTGAACAAGGCAACTCAATTAACGAAATTTCTAAGACGAAGTTTTAAGAGTTCAGATGTAATGGGTTATGCGTAAAAGTAATGAGATTTGAATAAAACTTATTTCCATAAAATGTCAAAATGGATTTGTTATAAATGAAACGTAATTAAATTTTTTTTGGCCAAAAATTTTAGGGCATGCCAGAGGAAATGAAGAGGACACTCATTTGTACTTTTGAGAGATTAGTTCCATCCAATTTTCGTTTATTCATTAAAAAATTTCAGATTTTTATTCGACTTATTCTATTTAATTTCCGAACTTTTTGTATTCTAAAATTGATTTAAGATAGTTAGTAGAATATTTGAAATTTCAATAGATACAGCATGAAATTGAATTCTTGAATAATTATAGAACAAAATACTTGTAAGTAGAATGTATTACATTATAAATAGTAAAATGAAAAACACACTAAGAATGAGAACACTTTTTTAATTTTAATTTTATTACTGAAAAGAAATCATGGCAAATTCTACCTAAAAACTTTTTCCTGAAAGCTTCTTTCTCCCAACTAGTGATAAAAAGGTGAATTCATCTATTTTACGCAATTTAATTTTAGTTTAAAAATTGTTAGATAAAATTCCTTTCAAAATTATTACCTTCCATTTTTCTTGCGTAAATTTATATGTATTTTATTTCGAAAAGGATTTTGAAAACCCCGTTTTTTTACATTTAATTAGTTTAAATTGAATTTAAAAGTAAAATTCATATATAAAGAGCTCCGGAAACTCTGGAAGCTTTGTGTCAGAAATAAACATCAATTCAAATTATCCATGTAAAATAAATACAGTCTTAAGAATTTCAGTACAAAGAGACGATATGAGAAGCAAGACGGGTGAAACAGGAAGATAGAGATAGAAGGAGACGTAGACACATAGAGAGAGAGGAGTGATAGATAGAATGTACTAAAATTGTTTCAATAATAATTTGAAATTAAATATTACAAAATATATTGTGAAAAAAGAAAAAGAAATAATTTTTTTCAAAATTATTCCCTTTTTAACAACCTCACCACAATTTGAAAACTAATATACCACTGTCACAATTACATAACCAGAATTGTCTAAAAATTATCTTTTTTGAAAACAACATTCAAATACCTTTTAATCTTCAACTTACGCCTCTTCCCTATCAATACATATGAGCTTTTCAACTTTCAAAGCAGTGCTATGACTCATTAGGTGTCACCATCTTCATTAAGTATGCCATTTTTGCCTTCACCTCATCAACAGATTGAAAATGTGTTTCCTTCAATACATTTTTAACTTTAAGAAACAGGTAGAAAAATCGTGTGGGGTGAGGTCTTGTGCTCGAGCACCCTAATGCGTTTGCCCTCCAAAAACTGCTTTACAGAGTGCGTAATATACACCGGTCTTGATCAAGTTTTTTCGAACCAGTTGTTTGCAAACTTTCACCAAGTGCCAATTGTTGGCTAAAACTTTTTCTTATCCTCTCTCTGTCAAAGTTCGTTTTTTTCTGACATCATCCGAGCATTCAAATGTCGGTCTTTTCGCAATATTTCATCGATTTCTTTAAAAGTTTCCATCAGTTCTTGATGACACAAATTGACCAGATTGTTTATCATCTACAAACGCCTCCCGACCTTCCGAAAATTGTTTGTACCATTAAAAAATTTGACCATGTGAAATGCAAAGTTCTCCAAATACTTTTTTAACAATTTAAAATATTAAGTTGAAGGGGTTTTTTTCTACTTCACTAGGAATTTCAAATGTATGTGTAGCTCGATTTTCAAGTTTATCATGATCGCTACGCTTCGACACGACAATGCCTGAAACAGATATAAAGTACAAACTGGACAAGATAGATAAATAGAATAACGTGCCACCAGCCACAGAAGGATTAAGATATCATCTACATATATCCCATTCCCCATCCTTCACAGCGAGCCTCATGGCTAGGGTATGCGCATTCCAGGAATTTAATTGTCACACATTGTATGCCTTCTAATTTGATTAGAAACATCAATTAAAACTACATTGAGGTTGACATTGGTTTTAAATGATGTTAAATATAATGCTGATGGTTTTGAGGTTGAGTTTAAGGAAATAATAATTATATTTCTTCGAATCATTTTGAATGTAATACATCTTTTGGTCTTTGGATGCCTTAATGAATAATATTTCAAATATTGCATTAATTATCATCCGCAAATTAACAAAGAAATTTTCCAAGGCAATGGAGAAATGGAAAGCAAAATGTGTCTTGGAAAGAAGTTATATCTTTAAAAGAAGACGTAAATTACACCTTTTTCTGCAGTTGCGATTTTTAAATTATACATGCAATCAACAAAGGTTTAAGTTAGTGCTTCTCAAACTTTCAATATTCAATCCTGATTTTCATCGCCCCCCTCTCTCCATGCAATGACATTGTATGGAATTCAATCTAACTATACTTTAACTTTAAAACTACAATATGCCTTTATACTCTTAAATGCCACTGGAGAATAAAAACGTCTCCTTCATCCAAAATGTTAATTTCTCCGGACAGATTTATACGTCTTTCCGAAGTATGATCTTTCTGGTTCTCTGCATCCATTATTTTGAAGGCTTTCGAATGCTATAAAAGGACCTTGAAAATGTGCTTGCGAAGGATTTATTTATTTCAAGGGATTTGCTTTTAAGCATTCATTTTCTTCCCTCCCCCAAAACATCACACCGTGTACCTACGTGAAAAAAGGTGTGATTGGGGAGCGAATCGCGTAACTTTTAATAGACAGTTAAGTGATTAATTATAAACCGTACAAATTGCCAAGATAAATGTTAATTTTTGTATAAAATTTTTAAAAAAACAAGCCCATGGGATCACTGGTAATTATTAAACTTGTTCTTAAATTAGTATTGTTAAATTAATTATAACATACACTGCTCTGTTCTGATGCGTTGATAAGTGTTTTATATCAGAGTAAATGTGTATTTTATTTTTTATAACTTCAAAACGTAGTTTGAACGTTTATTTTCAGTAAACTAATAATTTTTTAAATCAATCTTTTCTTTTCGATTTTTCAATAAGCTCACGCCTCCTTCTAAAGTTCTTACGCTCCTCTAGGGGGGTGCGCCACACAATTTAAGAAACGCTGGTCAAGTTCTTAAAGTATTTGAGTTGAAAAATTAGGCACATTTAAAATAAATTTAATCAAAATTTCGAAATATTTTCGTACATACAATATAAAACCTTAAATTTGCAAAAAATCTCTTCTTTGAAACTGGTTTTCTGATCACTTGACACTAATATGCGTTTTGTATCTCAGAGATATAAAGAATTGTTCATTTGAAGAAAAGCCTAATGAATAAAACAAGGTAATCTATTTGGATTATAGATTATTGATAACATTCAAACCCTCACCTGGGGTAAATGTTCTTTGGGTAACGAAATTCAAAGTGGTTACAATTAAAACCTTTTATATATTCCAAAAAGTAAAAACAGGTATTTACTACCTGTGTATTGAAGACTTAAAATTAATCAGTAATAAATTTTTAAAAAATAATTACAATTTGATTAAAACTCTTAATTTAAAAATATGTACATGAAGAGGCATAAACTGCAATTGAAATAGAATCACATTGGTCACAATTGTAAAGATAACTTTCGTTGAAATTGAAATATTCAAAGTTTAGAAAGGAATAACAAACACGATTGCAGTTTAACCGCTATTTAATGAAATTCGTAAATCTCGAAAAAAAGTTTGCTTTATGAAAAAATCGTTAAATAGAGATTCATCTTTTAATATACTTTAAAAACCACATAAAATAAATTTTAGATTCATAAATACTATATATTATTTTAAAATGTAATTATTTTTTAATACTAATATTTATTCATCGTATATATCTTACCCATCAAAAAGAAATCTGAAAGAATTACAAGAGAAAAAAAAAACATTGTCCCGAAATGCACTGTGTTTTCAACTTTAAAAGATAATTTCATATATATATATAATTAAAATGAACTTTTTAGCGACTTCTTCTAAATTTAAGCATTTGAGTAATTTTAAACCATACATTATTTTACAATCAGTAATTTTAAGTATACATTACCACGTGCGTTCTTAAATTTAATTGCTGATAAAATCTGTTAATTTTGTTTCTGAGTTTTTTTTTTTTTTGCTTTTGGTAAATTAAGTGCCCGTTAAAATTAGTTCAAAATCATAGACCAACATAAAATCTGTTAGAAGAGAGAATTATTTGAAATGCCCAGAAATATTTTTAAAACATGGAGCAAAAAGTCGAATCTCAAGAAAAAAATCGTTAATTAGAAAATGCACTTCGCAATTTGGAGGTTATTTTACGAAGAAAACAGTAAAATGTTCTTGGTTCCAGGAAAAAGTTCGCAAAATAGAGGTCCGTGAATTGAAAGTCCGATCGAAAAACATGTATCCTGTGTATTCCTAATTTAAATTCTGTCACTGAAACAAATGATGAAAAACTCTTTTAAGAACGCGATGATTTTACATTAAAGTAATCTAAGATTTAGAAATTTAATTTAAAAATACAAAAAAAAAATCAGTTTACCATTAAAATCGCACTATACAAAATTTTACTACAGCGAATTTGAATAATTAATTTGCTTTTCCATTTTTTTCTATTTCATATACACTTTTAATCTTGTACTGTCAATGAACCACGCATTTTCGACATTGAATTAATGCAAAAACATCAATACAGAAAAAAAAAATGAAGTAATCTTTTACACGTCGTTGAATCCTGAAATAAACCAACATGCAGTAGCTTTCATTCCCCTAGATAAATATGATTTTATTCATTATCATATCCCCACCGCGTGTAAGCCTCATTAAACCGGAAAGTACCAACTGACCATTTTGTGGGCCTTCATTAATTCGGTAATCACTCAATTCCGTGCGAGGGATTTCACTCACCGCGTAAATGGGGCGGAGTAAATATTTTTACGGTTCTAAATGAATGGAATGGGGACAGTTTATGATTCCAGGGGAAGGATTTGATTACATGATTAGAACTTTTCGTCTGTCGCTGTTTCTCATTTCGTTTTGCGAGTCTCAAGGTGAAAAATATTTCGTTTATCACTAATATGAATTTTTTTTTTTACGTTTATCAAATAGCCCACGGTAAAAAAAATGCAATCCTTGAGTAAAGAAACAAAATGAGTTAATGAAATGAGAAGAGGTGTTGAATAATTATTTGCATTTCTTAATTTAGGAAAGTGCTAATATGAAGCTTGTCGCGGTTTCTTGCCCGCTGAAGTGTGAGGGTTCGTCTAAGAATGAAGCATTTTCCTAAAATATATACAGTGAAAATCGTTTAACACGAAATTGGGACTAAAATATTTCTTCGTGTTAAAGGATATTGCATATATACATATATGTTATGTTTTCGAGTCAACACCAAGCCATTTTGTAAAAACGATTTTTATTCAACGAAGCATTTTGGTGTCTGATTCTAAGAGAGAAACGGACACGCGTTTTGTATAAGGGTCTGATGCCACTTAGGCAAATGTTTTTAAGTATCCTTCTTATTGAAGAGATATATTTTAATGTTAAGCATGACATACGAGGTAATAAATATTAATGGTCGGGGATAAAAGTTCTGTTTAAGGCCATCGGTTCTTCAATAAGAAGTGGGTACCTAATTTAATACTTGAAGATGTAGCGGAAAATAAATGTTAAAGTGGTATAGGGGACTTAATTTTAGATCTAATTTAATTATCCTTACATATATAACAAAGTTAAATTTATTAGAGCACATTTTATTTACGTAGATATGTATATACACTTGTAGCTAATAAAAATCAATGAAACAAAATCAGTCAAAACAATAATGATATTTAATACAAAAGTTTCAACTTTTTTGTAAAACAAAACATGTATTTTTGGAAAGTAATCTGATATTCTTCTTTTCATTGTTTCTTTTAGCATCTAATTGTCAACAAATTATTCCATTCCGTCCATTTTGTTATTCATTTCACCATTGAAATATGCGGCTAAATATCTTCGCATACTGTTCATGTTCCTCACTTCGGATGACTTTTGAACTGGGTCCGGGCCTGTCCAAGACAGGGTTCCGGGCTGCCACATGCCACCAGTGAGAAGGAAAACCGCCGTATTCGGCTTACAGCTGTAACGCATTGTACTGCTCCTGCTGCAGAATTTCAAGTTGCAGCTGGTACCACAGTGACACAACGAACAGTTAGAAATCAGTTTCTTCAAGGACATCTTCAAGTCAGGCACCCTGTGGCGGGTATTCCACTGACTCCAAGCCATCGGCGTTTGTGACACCAGTGGTGTAAAGCCAGAGCTCATTGGATGATGGAGTGGAGATTTGGAAGCATGTTCTGCCTTCGTACCAGTGATGGCTGTGTGTTGGCCAGAAAGAGGCCAGGAGGACGCCTGCAACCAAACTGTGTGTGGCCTAGATACACTGGGCCTACACATGGAGTCACGGTCTGGGGAGCAATTCCTTATTACAGGAGGAGCACTCTCGTGGTTTTTAAACACATTGATTGAAAATTTGTACGTCAGTCTGGTAATTCAACTACAGTAGAACGTCGTTTATCCGAAAGCTTATTATCCGGAGCGTCAAATAGCCTAACCAAAGTGCGGATACGTTTTCGAACAGTGCAATGCTCAACAGTAGTTTTGCGTGAGGCCAAAAGTGACGGGAAAACCCCAAATGAGGGATATCTGGGGAATTTCATTTGTGTCATTTGGTAAATATCTGTGTGGGATATTAGGTCAGTTTGTTTCCAAGTGAGAGGGTATATACGTGCTCTTTTGCTGAGTTTTGTTGATGTAGAAACCTGGATGGCATGAGATGCAGAGGACTATGGACTTCAAATGCTAAATGATGACGAGATTGTGACTTCCGTGCAAGAAGAATCCGACCCTGTCGACGATGAAACGGTTGAAGACGAGGACAACAACAGCAACAACAAAAGTAGCAAGGGTGCATCAAATGCTGACGCGTTTTCTGAGAGACAGCTATGGAGTAGTACGAACAACAATCAGAGTGCTGTCCTATTTAACTACTGCTGTTCAAGAGAATCAGAGACCTTTCTGCGAAAAAACGGTGTACAATGGTACAGAGAAAAATCAGTGATTTTTTCCACAATCAAGGTAAAATTGCGACATTTTGCACCTATTTTGCTTTTTCTTCAAGCACCTTTCCCGCATGGGATGATTTTCAATATTCGTATAGTGTCCAGTTTCATATACTGCGAGGGTCACATTCGGTTTTCGGTTATCTGAACAATCGCGGATCCGAACGGTGTCCGGTCCCAATTGATTCGGAAATACGATGTTCTACTGTACAGCACTGTCATTCATAAACAGCATTCAAGAGTTTACCAACGGTCTCCCCTGTTGCAACGCACCGTGCTCTACAGAGAGTTGATGTGGTACGTTGACCTTGGAGATCACCAGATGAATTGAGCTCGTATAGGATATCAATAGATGACAACTATAGCATCCTCCATAGCCAGCACTGGCCGTCCCAGTACTGACAGAGGAAGTGCCACAATTATGGAAATTCATTCCACAAAGTGTCATTTGGCACATGTATGACACCAAGCATGCACGCGTGCAGGCTTGCATTAAAATTTCTGGAGGTTACACCGGTTATTAATGTAACAGCCTTTCACATTTGAAGTGCAATTTCATTAGCTTAAATTAGCCTGTGATCTTGAAAATTTAATCAATTAAACATGTTAACTAGACAATTGCATTGTCCAAATTCCATTACTCTACAATAATTTTTCTTGATGTTGGGATTAATTTCCCGTCAGTGAGTAAGCAACTTCGAATCCAATGAATATATTTAGGTACAAATTTAAAAAAAAAATTGTATGAAAATAATAAAAAAAAATATAAATTAATGAATCAGTTATTGAATAAGTAATCTTTCTAAATTATAATAATGAAATACATTTTAAGTATCACAGTCTTCTAAACATGGAAAAGAGGGATTTCATTATCTGATTTAATGGAATGATTTTTGAATTCCTGGTTGTTTGACAATGGAATGTTGAATAGAATTGGTTATTTTACGAATTAAACTATTCGCAGAACGTATTTCAGATTTAGTTAATTTTAATAAGTGTGTATTTAAAGCTTATCGGAGATTCCCTTAAAGTATATGACCATGTTCAGAAGCAAAATTTTGCAAAAGAGTACAAACGAATATTTCATTTTTTTTATTAAATTTAGTAACACTTAGGTTTGAATACAAGTATAAAACTGTGTCTTAAGAATATTATAATAATAAAACATTATTTAAAGGTACAATTTTGGAAAAAAATGAGGAGAGAATTAATTACCTATCTTCTAAATATTCACTTTTTATGAAAAATGCTTCTGTAGCCAAGACTTCTTCAGAGAGCTTGAACTAGGATTTTTGAAAATTCACAATTTTTTCAGAGTTACTACCAATTAAATTAATAAATGTTTTTTGACGCTAAAATTTTCCACCCTAATGAATTAAAATATGGATAAAGGCACTTCTAAGTTACAAATCTCAAAAATCTTAGTTCAGGCTCCATACAGCGTTCTGTGTTATATAAAAGCATACAGGAGAATTTTTAAAAATAGAGAATTCTAGGTTAATCCCCCCCCCCCAAATATTGCATTCAAATATTTTTTTATTGTAATATTATTCTTAAAACAATTTCTACGTGTATATATTCTAATATAAATGACACTAAATATTCAAAAAAATATTCGTGTGTATGCTTTTGAAATATCAAGTTCCGAACGTAGTCGGATACCTTAAATCAAATATGTTACTCATTTTTAAAAAATTTCGCTTTTTGAAAATAACTTAATATGTATTTAAAGTAATAAAAACAGAATTTTTGCTTAAATTTAAATAATAGTAAATTATATTGATACATTTTTCTAAGCTATTATTAATTTGCTACAATTCCATATATTTTAAACAAGAAACAACATTGAATATTTTAAACATCTGAGCAAATTTACCCGATGATTATGACTATAAAAAACATAATGCGTTCCAATTCTAGGTTGCTATTTTAATAATTAGTAAAATCTAAATTTGATTATGGGTCTACTTCATTTTTCTTATACATTTTTCTTCTTTTCTAGCAGTTCAAACATTCCTGTTTTTCATGAAAAATAATGCCCCTTAGATTATTTTTGCTTTCTTGCAAATAAAAAACAGCGAATAGGAAATCATGTTAATCTCATAGAAGAAGTAGACATCTGATTCGTATAATTGAGCAGAAAAGAACTCAGAACAAACAAAACATTAGCTTTTTAAAAAAGTAAATCTATGTCGAAAGTATAGGAATAAAACATTAAAGATAAAATATATGTCTGGTTTATTATTGCATAGCGTCTTTTGTAAATACTATATTAGAAGTAATAAATGAAAAACAGGTAAGTTTCGTACTGTAAAATATTTAATTTTTAATTTATTTTCTTTCTTCTAAACGTTTTTAACTGACTTTTTAAATTGTACAGTAGTTATATAAATATTGTTTAGGTTCATAACTCTATTCCAAATTATTATCGTTTGCTTTAATTCAAAAAATGTATTAACTCTAATTTATCAGATTACTTAATTTCAGTTCTTAAAGCTATATTGCTTAAGTTGGTATCTTTTGTAATTATTCTAAATTTATTTTGGTTCAGCTGGGGAAATAGAATTGCAACGTGTAATAGACGCTGGTGCAATTAAATATTTATTCAAGTTTTGTATATTTTCGAAATATTGCCATTCATATGGAGATGTTTTTGATCACATTTAAATCATTATTAGAATTAAAAATGCCTGTGGAATAAGCTGTACGCTGTATTATTCTCAAGGTATCGAATATGTAATCTAAGTAAAAATAAAAATTTATTTAATATTTTTTATGAATATTTAAATTTAACTGCAGACTAAGTCACTATAATATTTTCATTTTCAAACTTCGTACATGAAAACTTTTAATAACTCTAGTATGAGATATACTATAATCCGCAACAATTTAATGGCAAATTTTATGCAAATTCTCATTGCAAAGTAACAAAATAAATTATCTTTCCATTTTGAAATGTTTATTGTTCTAATTTTTAATCTTTTAATATATATTTTATTATGACTTTTTTCCATGAATCATGTATTATTTACTAATTCATAATCGATAATATTTCGAATTATATTACAGTACGCGTAATGTGCTAGTATATGAAGCAATTTTTTACCAGTTGACCTTCCAGACTTT
Organism: Trichonephila clavata; assembly: GCA_019973975.1. Lineage (NCBI taxonomy): Eukaryota > Metazoa > Arthropoda > Arachnida > Araneae > Nephilidae > Trichonephila > Trichonephila clavata. The sequence continues at coordinate 65,074 of BMAO01016226.1, read as the reverse complement.
CATGTATTTTGAACTGCAGTAAATTTTTGTAAGTCACATTATTTTAAATTGATATTTAAGCCTATATTTACATGTTGCATGCAATAAATATCCTATATATTTCCTTTTTATTTTCGTAATATATAACGAAATTTTGTATTTTCGTATCATACTGTGTACGTATAACGTCGAACATTTTTGCCGAGAGCGAAAAGGCATCGATAATTTAAAAAAATACCCCCAAATGAGGTCGCCGTTATTAATACCATGTTAGAACAGCGTGGGAATGGTTTCCACTTTTGGCTGTACATCATGGCATTTGGCGCCCTGCTTTGATTTGATGAAATTGGTCAACCGTATAATACATAAGTACCGAAATATTAAATAATTTATTTTTACATTCAAAATTACTTTATTTACTTATTCCTTGTGATTTTAATTTGAAAATTATGAAGTCGATACCAGAGATAACACTCTTTGCATTAATAGCGATAGGAATTAAATGCTTTATGCATGTAATTCTTTTTTTCAAAAAAAGGCAAACTATATAAACTTGCCCAAACAAAATAAGCCTTATATGAAAGTAGAAATTTAAACATTCAAGAAAAATTTAGCTGACAAAGCTTATCTATAAATAATTTTCTTTTAGAATTATCTTCGATTATTTGTGAGTAAATTCATTACATAAATCATCAATATATTAAAACTCATATACTTACTATACTTCATCATATTAAACCAAGCATTTAGAAATTGAGTTGAAACGAAACTAAATAACCATGTGCAGATACTTAATACATCAGCGTTTCTCAAACAGAGAAGCATGCCCCTAGGAGGGGGCGCGTTAACCCTATGAGGGGAGTGTGAGATATTGGAAATTCGAAAACAAAAGATTTTTTTTAAAAAAAATATTACTTTTCTCAAAATAAACAAAATATATTCTATAGTAAAAAATAAAATACTCATTTACACTGATATACTACACTTATAAATATATCAATACTGCGCAATGTATTTTATGATTCATTTAATTTAAGATTAAAGTTAAGAATACTAAATTAACTCCTAAGTTAAACAAGTTTAATAATTGCCAGTGAAACCATGGGTTTGTCATATACAAAATTATATACAAAAGTTAACACTTATCTAGGTAATTTGAATGGTTTATAATTAATACCTTAAATGCCAATTAAAAAGTACGCGATTCACTCCCAATGCCACCGTTTTTAACACGTAGACAGAGCGTATGTGGTGTATTGGGAGGGAGATAGAAAAAGAATAAATAAGCCATTCCCTTGAAATAAGTAAATCTGTCATAAACTCAGTCAAGGTTCTTTCATTGCATTCCAAAGCCTTCGAAATAATTGTATGGACGGCAGTGCAAAGAAAAGATAGTACTTCGGAAAGACTTAGAAATATGTCCGGGGCAATTAACTCATCGGCTGAGTACGAGACTTTTATATACGATGGTGGCTCTTGAGAGGTTAAAGCCGTATTGTAGCTTTCGATTCAATGTTATTGTACGGGGGGGCTACGAAATTTATAATTGAATATTGGGTCACCAATATTGAAAGTTTGAGAAACACTGTAATACAAAGTTTTATATTTGTTTCATTGCATAATATTTATTTTACAATTCTAATTTTTTTTATTTATTTAAAATAAATAAATTAGTTTTTAAATATTCTTAGAACTTTAGGCATCTGACTAGGTTGGGAAACCCCTTGTTCAAAATTGATTTTCAGACAAACTTCATTGTTACAAAAAACTTAAATACGCTTAAAGAGTCATAATTATTAAATAACACATGTTGTAAAATGTTATTAAATGTACTATCTTAAAACCTGCGGTTTGTGACATTCAAAAAGCTCATATCCTAAATGTAAATATATAATTATTTTTTAAAATTCCAGGTAACCCATTTTATATGAACTTCGAATTATAAGTTATAAAGAAAAATTTTATGAAATTAGAATTCTAGTCTAAAACCACGGCGTTACACTTTGTATAAAAAATAGGGACAAAAAATGCAAGTTAATTGACCCTATTAATTATGCTAATCAACCAATCAGTCTCTCTTACTAATTATAAGGATTTTACTTGGCTTCAACGATACCTGTAAAAGCTTATATAAATGTTTATTTAAAGTAACATTTATATACCAAATATTCCGCATTCTTTTTTAGATTTTATATACTACTCAAAAGGTTGTGGAAAATCGTGAAACATCATTTAATTCACGATCTACAAATTCAGTGCAGCAAAAAGAATTTTTACCTCCCCATGCGAATAAAACTTCCTTTTAACTTTTCAAATGTTCGAAACCTTTCGAAACATCTGCAGTATTTTCAACTGAATCTCACCGAACGGTAATAAGCTTAAGCCTTTTATAGTTTGGAGAATTTAAGATCTGCGTCGTTCGAAATTCGAATCCCACTGGGGGAGAGGATTCTGAGACTTTCATTGGTTCCTTTTACTCACTGAAACTTGAAATGAAAAGGAAGTTTGGAGATCTTCTTGCAGATTCTTTTAAATTTTGAACCACTTATGTGAGAGAATGGCAGTTAGTTTCTATATCAGAAGCACAAAATGAAATTTTCTGTTTTCATTTTTCTATTGTTTTGAGAAGAAAGCATTTATCTTGATGCTTGAATAATATTTCTTTGATCCAAACCCGAAATATGCTTGCGAAACGTGGAACAAATTAATATGTAAGAGAATGTTAATACATTTCTATGAAGCAGAATAAATCGTTAAATACTATACATTACCCGAATACGTACAATGGTAAAAAAAATAAGAGAAACTATATAATTTAAGGTTATTCATATTTCCTTCCAAGGTTTTGAAGTGCTATAGACAGATAATTAAAATAAATACAGCAAAAAAAAACATTTAAAAGAATACAGAAACACTTCTATTTTTATTTACATGCATTACAAGTGTTCTATGTTTGAAATCTTGGTTACACGGCATGCATTAATGTGATAGCCCAGTTCCTGCCACGCTCTATTCAACATGGTCGGCAACCCTTTAACTGTGGCGTGCCAAACCAATCTACTAATATGATTCTGCGTGCCATACAGAAGGACATTTTTTTCAACGATTCGGTTCTAGCGATAAGGCATGCTGAGTTAGAGAATACAGAATAGTAATATAGGTTTATAGAGTTTTATTATATATTGACTATGCATCATTTAAAGATATTTCTTAATATAAAAATAAACAGGATAAAATATAACTATTTCTTCAACAAAAATATTTTAAAAAAATTTAATTGTACATATGTTATGAATTTTTAACGTATTTATTAAAATAAGAAATACAAAACATAAAATATAAGTATTTCCCTTCAATATAGTTAAATGATAAGATAAATAAAAATTTTAATGCGAACCTTGTGTTTGTAAAGCTCTACTTTCATATCGCAAAATCAGGGGTATGATGTGTGACTTTCAATTTGACTGGATTCAGTTGTTAAACAATTTCTTTTTGCGGACGCCAAACATTTATCATATGAGGAAAGATTTTTTCACATATATATGTAGAACCAAATCGTAAAGCATTGCGTGTGTGCATACAATTTTCTCTCTTCAAACAGTTAAATCTCTCCAGCAGTGACATTCAGTAATTTACAAAACAGCTGGCAGTTTATCTCTTTAGAGTTATCTTTCAGATTTTCGTAATTCCGTAAATGTCCATAATTAAGAAGACCTTAAAAGATTTGTAACATACCTTATTTGACATTTGGCACCGAGGACGGAGGAATTGGTACGAGTAGACCAGGTGGTTTCTGAGGAATTGATTTCCTCCTTGACACTCTCGACAATGCATGCCGTAGCGACGTACACTCTTATACAGTCCAGGCCAAAAACAGCGCTTCCGAATTCTATCGTACGTTTTTGTGAAACCTAGATGTTCGGCAGTTGAAGCTTCATGAAAATGTTGTAGAGTTTCAAGACGGAGATGCTTTGGGATTATTGGCAGCCATTTTCTTCCGTTTGGATCGAAATTCTTTTTGCAAAGTATTCCGTCTGTGAGATTAAAACTTTTCGTAACTGGTTCTGCCTTTTTAAGGGTATGAATTAATTTGGGTAGCTCTGGATCTTTTCTTTGCTCTTCGGTGATATCAGAAAAGGATACCAAAGTTTTTTGCTCAGAAGGAAAAACTTCATCTTCAACAGGGTTTCTTGAAATGCTTTCAGCATCTTTGTGCTTCTTCCCACTTTTATAAACAATTTCTAGATCGTATTCTTGAAGACGGAGAGACCCTCCGACAAGTCTTCCTGATGGATCCTTAAGTCCTGTAAGCTAACAAAGGGAATGGTGCTCTGTTATTATTTTAAAGCGTCTTCCGAAAATATATCGTCGGAATTTAGCGACAGCCATACAAAAGCAAGGCATTCGTGTTCAGTCCTTGAATAATTCCTCTCAGCCTTCGTCAGGGTTCTTGAAGCATGAAGATGAGAAACCTTCTCGTTTTCGGTCATCTTTGGATTGACCTTATGACAGAGTTCTAGGATATAGGATTGAATATAGGGTGAATAGATAGGACTTGAATATAGGACTGTGTGCTCTCACCGTTTTCTGCGCTCAGTTCTTGAGCTCGTGTTCAGCTTGTGCCATGAATAGTTCCATCGAGCCAAACGCAATCTTTAGTTGTTCTTGGAGTTTTTCTCATGAACTAAGGCTTTCTTCCTAATTCTCGTACCACAGCCTGGTGGTACTCTTGAAAACGAAATAGACATTGGCAAGGCACATAGTGTCGTCTCATAGGTTAAATTTTGCGATTCGTTCGTATTCCTTAAGCCACCGTGACGGATCGTCACCTGCCTCACCATGAAAAATTGATGGTGCTCTGGCTGGCTGCACCAAAGGGAATATCGGGAATGTTTGACATTCAGAGTTCTCTGACACGTCTTTTGGTGATTTACCCCTTGTAGGTGAAACCAAGAGTCTAAATTCAAATGAAAGACGTTGTAAGCGACGACTTCGCCCACAATTTTCTATTTCTGCCACCGTGTTTTAAGTATACCCCGCGCCTTCACCAATGATGTCCCGAAGATTCTTGGAGTAGAAAAGGTGGCAATAAAACGGCTGAATGGAGCAACGAGAATTTATTGAAAGCAAGAAGGCAGGCGTGATCTACTTGATCGTACACCAGACGAACTCAACCCCCAGCTCAAATGAAGTAGCTTATATAAGATACAGTGGGAACATCTAGACTATTCTAGAAGTACTTGAATTAACATAAATTTGCATACGCTACAACTCTCTGGAAAATTCCAGACAGTCAATAAAATTAAAAACTGGCGATTTGCAGTTGGTAGGTTTTGAACATGAGACCAACAGCCCCACTGACGGCGACTCTACCTCTGGACCACTACATAGTTCGTTGAAATGTTTACGAAACATGGCAATATATTGCAACTTTTTTCACAGTTGTATTAAATAAACTTTACTTTCCATTATTTTTACATTTTTCAAAATGTGATATAAATATTTATCAATCGGTGTAAATAAATTTGCTTCAGGTGAAGTTACTCCTTTTTTCAGCGCATGATTAATATCATCATTTAAGTTTTTTGGAGTCCATTTAAAAGTTTCAAGAGACCTTTAATGAAATTTAATCTTTAGACTAATTCAAAAATGAAAAATCTGGCAACAAATACTTAAAATGTAGAGATACTAGTTCAAAATATTTTGCTCAAGTGACTGAAAAACATAAAATTACTAAAAATATAGCTTTATAGACAATTTTTTATCTAGTTATTGACGATGGATAAAATGTGGTAGAAACAATTGTTATTAAACTCTTAGACATTTCAAAATGAAAAAAAATTGATAACAATGATTCCTCTTAATAATAAAATCTTTATCCATGGTATATTATGATAAACAGAATAGCTATAGTGCTATTGTGTTGAATCTTCATTTTTCAGTTTTTATTTAAACACAAAATTTAAATTGGATGAAAATAAAGGCAAGATTAACCGTATGACAAAAACGTAATCAAAATACAAAAAAGCAAGATTATAGAAACTAAATTAACAATACATAATAAAATAATTAATTATCATTTTTTGTTTTCGAAATTAATTGTAAGGTTTTGGCTTATCTTTTAGAGGGTTTTGAAGCTGAATATCCGAACTGTTATTTCTTCTGCGTGTTTTAAGTCAATCTGAAAAGATTCAGAGTATTGTCCTAAAATCCATTTTTTAGTAACGTATATTATCGGAAATAAGCCTAGAATTATTTAGAATTAAGTATGAAGGTTGACTTTTATGATACGCTAATCTTAAGAAAAAGCCAGCTAACGAAAAATACTTTTTCCCCATATTTTTACTAACTCATTGATTGACAGACAGTTAGAGCGTCTTGCCTTGGTTGCCAGTGTTTCCTGTTTTGCCCGTACACCTCTCGGGCACTTAAAAGGGCATTTCCCTGATTTGCCCGAGCGGTGCTCGGGCAACACTTTTTCTACTCTAATCCTCTGTTTCCCCCGTATTTTTTGCTCGTTTAGTGTGCAATGTTTCTGACAGATGTCTCTAATAGTCGAGTAAAATTAGGATTATAAAAAAATGTCTAAACCGATTTCAAGAGAGAGGTTGGGTTTTACTACATTCTTTTGGACTAGATAAGGCGAGAATTTTCTTTTTACTAGATTGATGTACCATAAGCTACGAACACTATTTCTTTTAAATTTAGAACTTGAAAAAGAACTGAGTGATTATGAGAGGCTCTTAACAGAAAATAATTCTAATATTGATTCAGACAGTGAGTCTGAAATTTCTGTAAATGATTCTGGAAGTAATGAAAGATTAGTATTAGACTTCTCTTGTGTATATATAGAAAGGAAAAGTATCTCACAAATTACCCAATAGCAAAAAAAGCAGAAAATAATACAAAAAAAATATTCTTTCATCTTTTAGATACATCATTGTGGAATGTTTTCGTTTTATATTAGAAACTGGGAGGAAAATTATCTCATTTGATATTATGGATCACCTAATTGAAAGACATGTGGCGATAAATGAGAAAAAAAGGTGACCAGGAATTTGTCCCTTCTCTTATGATTGACAGAAAGAAAAAAACTTTTTAGAATTGATTCATCCTGCAAACAAAAAAAAGATTGAGACCAACAAGGCAATGTTTTGTGTGTTGTTCGAAAAGAAACGATTTTGGGAAAAACGAGTGAAAAAAGAAACACGATATTTTGCTCCCAAATGCGATGTTGGACTGTGCTTGTCTCTGTTTTAAAATTTACCACACAAAAACTGAATTGTAAGAGAATAATTAACTGTAGAAACAATATTATCTTTTTACTTCTAATAATCATTTTTATAAAGTGTTACTTTAGTTTGCTTATTTCTACGGAAAAAAGCCAACTTTACGGAAAAAAATGCCTTTCTAATGAAAATAAGAATTAGCATAATTTTTTTAATTCAATATTTATAACATTTCTGACTGCTGGTTTGAGTTTATATAATTGATTTCATCTTAAGGTATCCGACTACCCTAAAATTGTGAATTTTGCCGAAAATTGACATATTTTTTATGATTTTATTTTTTGGGCCATCGTATTAGCTTTATAAAAATACCAAGTGTATCATTTTCTGTTCACTAGAACAAAAACTACAAGTATTTTACTAAAAGCAGATGCCATTACTTTAACCAAGATGTCATACCTTAAAAAGCCTTTTTTTCGAAATTTGATTTTTTAAAAATAATCAAACGGGGTCAGCGATCGCTCAAAAAAATTTGAACATAATTAACTGAAATTTTTTCTGTAAGTTCTGTATAATAGTACAATTGTTTTAATTTTCAGATTTATCAATCACTGTTTTATTACAAAATTTACAGTCCCTTATGTGAATATAATCACAGATTTTTAAGTAATTTCATATATTAACTGAGATATATAAAGGACTCTAGTTTTTGTAAAAAATAAAATATCTCTTATCATGAAGGTCATTTCAAAAATGAATAATATAGCAACATATTAGATTGAAAAAATTGAAAAGTTGTTCATAAACCTTTGGTACAGAATGGACCGCGTTTATGCTATTTTAGTCAATTTTTACCTATTTTTTCCCATTTTAGTAATAATAATTTTTTTCTCTTCTTAATTTCAGCAAATTTTTCTTAAAATGCACTAAAAAAATCTTAAAATAACAAAAAAATCCCCATATTTCCTTTTCTTTAAAAAAAAAGTTGTTGCAACCAGTCGGATACCTTAAAAATGTTTACAAAAAATATGCTTATTTTTTGACATAATGTGACAGAAAAAAGAAACAGTTAAATGGTTAAAGGAAAAAAGTTTTACAAAATATAATAGTATCAAGTTGTTGATATAATGTTGTTATTTTTGCATGTAAAAAAAAAACAGTAATTTTTATTAAGAAAAACATTACTAGGTAACTCGTAGCCTGGCATCAATGAATAAAATTCCTGTGCCGAATGCAATTTACGAGTTATCTCGAAGTTTTTTCAATAACTATGTTCATAAACAAAGATTTTCTTTTCGTAGTGCTTGATTTTACAAGTTCGTCGCCAAAATTCATCTGGCGACAGTCAGATGTGTAATGTTATGTCAGATTTTGATGCATAAGTGTAATGATCCAAGCTTGGAAAAACCTATAAGGTAATGGTAGTTATAAAGAGTTGTAGAAAAATAAAAATGAACATAAGTAATAATTAGCAGGCCATAGTAAAACCATCTGTTAATGCAAGAAAGTTGCTGATCTTACTTCGAAATCTTCCTGCAGAATGCATACAAATTTTAAAAACAAAGAAACTGAGAAAATAAAAATAAGATATGTGTCAATTTAGAGAATCAGTTATTATGTATTTATTTGATGACGATGGCAACAATTCACTAGAAAGCAACAACGCAACAACTATAATACAAATACAGTTGATTTTCATTACTTTGAACCTCTACTTCCCACTGATAAAAAGGATACCTACAAAGTCATGTTGAATGTGTACAAAGTAAAAAAAAAAAACATAAAATAAATAATAAATATATAAGGACACTAGGTATTTTTGTTCAGTGTGTCCCAAAAACCCAGCATGTTGCATTGATCCTTGCTTTAAAGCTCATTATGTACAGCAACAAAAATAATTTTTAAAAAAATATTTTGGAATACATTCATATATATATATATATATAGTTATTATGCTATAATTAAACTGCAAGTGCTCAAGAGGTCCTGGAGAGAAAATCACTGGGAATATTCCAGTGAAATTTGGTATCTACACGTTTCAGAACATGCGCAAGTCAAATACGCAAAGAAAAAAAAAATCGCCATTTTCACCCGATAGAGGGCGCTGTGCCATGTTTCAATGCTTATCGACGGCATATATGTGAATTTTAAGCCCACCGAACTGTATAAAAACAAGACCACATTGAGTAATGGTCAATCATGACTCTGAATAAGAAGGAACACGCATTGTTAGTGGAGATATTCTATCAGAATGGTAGCTATTATTCAGCTACTCTGAAAGACTAACGGCGTATAAAACGATTAAGAGGTCCAATGAGTGTGTGTCAACGGATTGAAAAATATGATTTCTAAATTTGAAGAAACAGGAGAATATTGGGCATTATTCCAGGCGCAAGATTGCGGCTTCCCGTAAAACCTAACGGGACCCCGGGTAGCAATTGCGGTACTATTGCAGGTAACAATTACGCTGCTATTGCTACCCGTATTCTCGTAGTAGCAACAGCGGCGCAACTAATTAATGACACTTTTGCCTCTTAGAATGTCATTATGCTCTGTGTATCAGTTTTGAAAGTTCTATATGCCACCGGTGAGCTTTGAAATCCTGTACAGCGCCATCTATCAGGTGAAAATGGCGATTTTTTTCTTTGCATATTTGACTTGCGCATGTTCTGAAACGTGTAAATACCAAATTTCACTGGAATATTCACAGTGGCTTTCCTTCCAGCACCCTTGAACACTCGCGGTTTAATTATGGCCACACTATATAATCATTTTCTAAGTTATAATTTTAATAATAAAAACTGATAATTAATATAATCTTATCACTGTATAAGTTTTTCACATGCATCCTTTCTAATAATCCTTAACTCAAATTGAGATATATAAAATTTCTCCCGAAACTACGAGATATCTTGTTGCAGGCAGTTTTGGTACACATGTTTCCTACAAATATCTCGTAGTTGGCATTAATGGGTTAACCATGCAAGAGCGATTTTAATCTTTAGCTTTTCGAGTGTTTTGTAAGCAAAATATTTATTCAAGGATATTTAAACAGTAACAGATATCCTTCAAAATCAGTGTTATGGCTTCGGTAGCCAAGAGTTCAATGTAACGGATTCGTGGTTGGAGTGTCTTGAATTCGAGCCAAGTACCGCTCAAACCCCACTTTGCAGAGGAGGCTGATGTACTTCAAATATAATGAGGCTCAAACATCTATCCGTTGGCATGGTATGGAAGTATGAGAGGGAGGGGGCACATCTCAGGTGTCGTGTTCGTCGCTTCACAATGGTTTAAAATTAAGAGGTCCGTTGCAAAAAGCCAAAGAACAGCTTGTGACGGATCTATACGCGGCTATACTAATCCTTTCATGACACTTTTAGGAAATTATTTATTTCAACCAACTTTCACCGAGTAAGGAAGCGTGATTATGTAAATGAAGTATAATACATAAATTCTGTTTTCTCGAGTTTGTGAGTTAGCACGTTGGAGTTGTCAAGTAGGAGTTAACACAGAGTCTGCTAGTTAGTTGTTAGTTGAAGATTGAAATATAGTGGAATTAGTTAGAGGTCTTGGAGTTGTCCAGGAAAAAAGATTACAGAGCGTGGATCCAACGGCATTGATCAAGCCGCTAGAGATCGCCTGCAAGTTTCCAGTGTAGGATCCGATGCATAAAAAGTACAGGTATTGTGAGCTTGATTAAGTAGAAGTTAACTTATTAGTGTGTGATGTAGTTATATTTGAGCATATTTAAGCGGTCTTAGATTCAGTTGAGGGTCTGTAGTAGTATCTCCGTGTTATAGAATCTCATCTCCGCGCTCTATTATTTAATCACCTACTTTAATTAGATTAATACTGTGTCTGATTGATATTTGGAAACGATAAATTAATTAGATTTAAATCATGTCTGATGATCATTTAGTTTCTCTCAAACCACCAGCCGGGTTTACAGGTAGACAAGAGGGTTCAGAGTCGAGCAGGAACCGACCGGTATCACAAGCTGATTAGTGCGACGTAAAAATTTACAAACTCAAAATCGATGTTAAAAACCAAGTTTCAGAATATTTGGTGTAATTAAAACTCACTCATTGAGATGAGTAAAGGGTTAAGATCATCACACAGAGAAGTTTTGTAACCACCGTAGCCAAGTAGTGATGGTTGCAAACTCATGACTGGAGTTGTCGTGACGTGGGAACGAGTTTTAGTGACACTGAAAACCCTCCGTGTAGAGTGGTGGAGTAATAAACTCCGTTGTTGCTCAAACTTCTTGCTTAGGAGAATGGGGATGACAGCTTAAGTGTCATCCTCATAACTTGAAAAAAATATTAAACTTAGAAGGTCCGCCTAGTGTGATACCCTAGTCAAACAGCCCTAGAGTAGCTTTAAGGTTTGACATTAAAAGAATAAAATCAAAAGCGGCGAGTTTTTAACTCTAGAACATGAACCTTTTTTTTTCATCACCTTTCAGGTTAGTTTTCCATTTGCAAAGAAATGCCGAACAGCCATGATTTAAGGAAAAATTTCACCAAATGCGACACTTGACATTAGTCGTATACAAATCTCTATTCCCGTTTATTTTCAAAAAGAAAAAAAATAAAGACAAAATAACAGGAAACAAGATTACAAAGAATGAGAAAATAATGTGCTAGCTTCAGAATGGGTTAGCATAAGTAAAACTATCATCAACTCTAGCTATTATTGGAATTTTGATTAGAAAATATTCCACACGTTTTTAACCTCTATGGTGACATTTGTGTATTCACGGGGACATATTTAATAACTATGTTTTTTTTCTTTTTCATTCCGTATTTCGTTTTGTATATTAAATTCAAATGTTGGAGGAATTTTTAGAAGAAAAACACACTCTTGATTCTTGCAGGTATTGGGTTTATGTTCAGAAATATACCGTAAATACGGGGCTACGGTACGAAAGCTATATATTTATTCAAGAATATTAACCCAGTAACAGAAACCTTTCAAAAAGGGTGTCGTGGCCATGGTAGCTTAACGTTTAAGGTAAAGGCCTCGTAGCTGGCGTGTAATGAGCTCGAGCTGCCGAAAACCTGTTGTGCAGAGGGGGCTGATGTCGTTAAATATGTCTAGGATCTAATATACTTCCATTGGTGTGGTGTAGAAGTTAGGAGAGGAGGTAGCTCTAGGTATCGTCTCAATTTACGACGGGTGTATACAGTTTCTTCCACTAACTCCTTGGGGATCCTTTTAGGGAAAGAATTCTTTCAACCAACTTTCACTGAAGACAAGAAGACGTGATTATGCAAATTAGGTTCAATATATATATTCTGTTTTCGCGAGTTTTAGAGAGTTAGTGAAATGAGAATCAAAGATTATTAAAGTGAGAATTGAAGTTTACTGAAGTGAGGATAGCTCGGATGTGAAGTGAATTAATGAGCAGCGAGCAATCCGGCCGTAGTACGTAAACAGTGCAGAACGTGTGAAATTGGAATCACTAAAAAGTGATCAAGCCAACTATTAGTATTCAAGGCCTCATCTAGAGGATAAAGAAGTACATTAGTTCAGGTATTGTGCTCATTATTTAAATAGAAGTTAGAGAGTTAAATTGTTAGTGCACGTCCGAGGTAAAACGAGCTTGTATAAGTTATCGTAGGAATATATTTGAATGATCGTATATATTATCCCCATGCTATCTGGTCTCAGCTCTGTTTTCTAAGTGTTGATCAAATTTATCTTAATTGTATTATCATTGTGTCTGTGTTGAGCATTGGGACAAATAAACAATTTTAGTGAATCAAATCGTCTGATCAATTACTTCCTCCCACACATTTAGCCGGGTTAGAAAGGACTTGACCACGGACCAAAATTACGATATTCATATCCAATAGCCTTCATGATGCTTTTTAGTACTAGAGTTTTAAGCACATACTCAAATTGGTCAAATATCCTTCATTTAAAATGGAATCGATTTAATACCTGAATTTTATTTACATTTTTAAAAATCTTTATACTTAATCACGTGAATAACGAACTTCTGCATTATTTTTTTTCTCTTCTTCTTTTCGTTTTGATATAAAAATTTCAGAATATTAGTACGTCTAAATTTAACCATTTCCCGGCTATTGCTGACTACACGTACCACCCTGGCTCATCTCGAGAGTAGCTCGAGCACTTTGAAAATTTACACTGCACAATTGTTCTTTCCCGATTTATTTTACGAGAGATTTTATGGTTTCAATTGCTTTTGTTTACTCTTCTAGGTAAGCATAAAAAATGTACATTTTTTTCGATTGCTATTATATGTTCACACTCTCCCTATATGTGTATCTTGTTCAAATTTCAATTGTTAATAAAATAATTTTTATTTATCCCCTCTAGTCCCAATACATTTTTAAAACTTGTAGTGGATAACACTTGGTGTTAACAGTTTTTTTAAATATTAATTCATTGGTTAAATGTAATAATTGAATAAATAGTAATAAACAAAAATAATAGTCCAACACGATATACAAAAATGAAAGTCGCTCGTTGTCTCCCTGTAGCAGAATGGATATCACGTTGGCCATCTAGTCCAAAGGTCGTGAGTTCGAATTCCTCCTGGGAAGGCCTAATTTCAAAGAAAGTAATTTCTTTTTACTATACAATATTATTGGAATAATTAAATCTAATTGATGAATAATTAGTAAAACAAACAAAAGTAATAGCCAAATACCATATATAGAAAAGAAAATGAAAAAGTGCAAGGAAAATCGCTTTCTATTTTGTCACTTAATATTGTGATTCTGTCATATGTAAATACATATATTTATATTAATTGTAACTATTTAATATAAAAAGTAACTAAAATAAGAATTTTCTTTGTTGACCTAAGTAGGAATGGACTTAATTTTTTTTTTTATATTACTTGTTTTTCTATAATTTCGAAATAAAATGAGCTTTAAAGGGGTTAATGTAAAATAAAAAAGAGCCTTTGATTTATTTGTAACCATTTTTGTTAATTGTTATAAAGATATTGAATTAAGTTCTCAATACTTAAACGAAATACAATGAACTACAAAGAGACACATAACTATTTTTGTAATTATTTTTTATTCTCTTTACTCGCTTCACAGTAAGAAAAATATATCTGACAGCATAACTATCCCTATTCCTAACAATAATATGTGGTATTTATATTTATGGGCAGAGCAATATTCAAGGAAACACATGAACCATATAGTTAGTCAAAATATATGTTGTGCCTTTTTTATTTTACATTTTTATATTTTTGAAAACTAGTAAACCTGCTAACATTTGAGATTGCTTATAAAGAACTATTATTACTATCATGTGATAGCTTTATCAATTTTCAATGCTGTAAAAGTAGTGTTCCCATCACTTTACAAAAGCTGTCTTGTAAGAAATTTAAAAAATTTGTATTTTTTTTTTGTATATTTAAGCTAATTAAAGTACTAAATTTTGATTATTCAATAAAAGGGCCTTTATATTCTCTCAACCCTAAAATTTTAATTCATATTCCATTCAAGACGCTTTGAAAGCATTGTTTTAAAACTCCATTATAAATTACACATATATCTTCATACAGCGATTTAAAACTTGCATCTTTGGCTATGCAATTTTGAATATGTTGCTCATGAAATTAAAATGGGTATTTTAATCATGTTTATGGCCGAAGTTTAAACATTAAATTATGCATTCATAAAATTGTGCCTGTAAATATATCGACCATTTTCAAAACAGGTGTGCTGTCGCTTTAATATAGAGATTACATTAGTAATTATAACAATACATGCAAAACGCTTAGGAAAATTCAAAATTAGTTTTTCATGAAAATTCAGTGTACTTTATTTTAAATTACATAAGCTACTAATTCCAGGAATGTTTAAGTATTTTAATTATAATAAAACTTAAAGCATTTAAAATGTGTTTGGATGTACGCTTCACATAACATAAATAGCTTGGGGATTTGCAGTTTTAATATAGAAACAAGTAATATAAAAAAGTCAGTTCCTACCTAGGTCAACAAAGAAAAAATTTATATTAGTTACTTTTTATAAAATAATTACAATTAATATAAATATGTATAAACATATGACAAAATCACAATATTAGTGACAAAACGCTTTTTAAATTAACATTGTGTGAAAACTTTATAAACACATTAAATTTGTAATTACATTTTTTTAAGTAAAAGTTGAATATAAAAAAGAGAAGATATTGAGTTGAATAAATGTTTTGCTTAAGAATCTAGAAAATTTTGTTTTAAACTTCATGAAGTCCTGGTAAATGTTTATCTTCGATTGATTTTTATTAAATGTATGCATATATACAAATATTTGTACATAAAATGTACTATAACAAACTTCATTTTGTTGAATATATTTCTTTTTTTAATATCCTGTATACTTAATACTTTTTACACGAAAAATATTTCAGTCTCCTCAGTATCGTGTTTAATGTCTTTCACTGCAGTTGCAATCACATGAATCATCATTCTTTGAAGAGAGCATCTAAACACTTGTACCTGCTATGATAAATGCCTAAGAAAGACAGAATTCACGCAAAAAATAATCTCATCATTGTATTAAACTTTTAATATGAATTAGTTTCAAGTTCTTTTTCTATTTTGGTAGTGCTAAACTGAACATTTGGATTGTCTACGTGCGTATAATTAATTCTTTAGAAAATTGAAATAATTTTCAATCCATATAAAGAATGTACATCAAATGCTCCGTTACGTAGATTTAAAGTCTTTATTAAAAACATTTATGTACATTTTTAGTGGTGTAAATTCCACAAAACTAAAAGTAACTGTAATCCAAAATTGAAAAAAAATAATGAATTTTAAATATAGTTCTTTATTCCTAAATTATTACAAAAAATAATCTGAACTTTTATTTAATTTTCCTTAAATATACGAGTTTTGATAGAGTTTTTTTAACGTCACAACCTGAAGTTACACGAGGGCTACTGACGATACCTGAGTGGGCACCTTACTCTTCAAATTTCTTCACTATGCCAACGCGAGAATTTAGAGCCTTAATCAACTGAAAATACATTAACCTCTTTACATGTGGGACAAATGGGGTCTCTAGTTAAATCAGAATTCGTCGGAATTATATTGACCATATTTTTGCAAGCATAACCACGTCACTTAAGCAAATGATACATGAGAAAAAAAACAATAGCTATCTCACAAATTTTACAAAAACATATCTTGTAATGCTCCCATGTTGTGAAAAATTAAGAAATGCAGCCTTTGATGGTTACAGGAACAAGATATTTTAATGTTCATGAAGTTCCATGTTATTTGTCAAGGGAAGGCAGAGTTTAAATGTAACTGTTACAATCTACACTGTTACCATTCCCTGAAAATCTATTTCCATCTTATCATAACAATCTGTCCTATTTACTATTTGTAAATGAATGTCTACTTTTGGAAGCAATACAATTTTATTACAGCTACTTAAAACATAAAAGAGAATATAATTCAATGCTTTTTTTTTACTACGGACCTTTGATTTTCTTTTATGATCTTGATGTTTTAATCTAATGCCAATGTAATGAAGAGTATATTAAAGCTACATACACTCTCATCAAGGGTATATTTTTGCACATTTTTCCTGATCAAAGAATTCAGTCTTCTCTTACAGGCACTATACATTAGTAATACCTTTTTTTTCTGATAAATATCTTACCTTTCACCACAGGAAAACTGAAAAATAGTTGTGAAAAATGACCATAAATAAAAGAAAGTTTCGTCATTGAATGCAGACAATTCTATCTACCAAAATCATTAGGCCGTTTTCAGCTCATTTATTGAGACCCGTATAACACATTTTTTGAACGCCACTTCAATTCCTTCATACCATTGGACACTTATTACATTTCAATTATAAGATCGGCTATGAAATATGTATCTTCCATTTGGGCATATTGATCGAAGATTATACTAGGGGAACAATATAGTTTTCAGGCAAGAGCTGCAAATTCATTATTGGGGAAATGTCCTCTACTAACAACTTAAAAGTCTTAAAAGTGTGTGGCCTTGATAGCCTTAAGAAAGTAAGTGTTTAAGTTTGAAATGTTTTTTTTTAGTATTACATTTCCGAAGATAGTATGAGAAAGGAAAAAAATCCATAATTATTATTGTCGAGAAAAATGACAATTTCAGATTATGGATATGAAATTTACTCTCGATATATTAAAAAAGCTTTAATATGTGATATCTATTCCAATTCTCTGAGAGAATAATAGATTCTTTTTAAGTATTAGTAAAATTGGAAGTATTTTTAAAAATATGAAGGTTATCTGAAAAATATGGCTACATTTTTTAAAATAAAAAATAAAAAAAGTTTTTTGCTTACGAATGTGTACATTCCACATAGAAAAGAATAAAGATTTTGTTTAATGAAATGCAAACTGAATGGTGCAACATTTACGTTTTATAACATTATCGCTTCAAAAGGGCTTCATCACAAGAACCGGCGCAAGTTATAGCATGTTTTTCATCCAATTAAATATGTTTAATTTTGTCCAAATTAATTTATTTACTAACTATTAGTCCAAGAAAAACATAAAGACCCCCTCCCCGGGTCTGTAAGAGCCAGTTTGGATTGATTATGCCCTAACCTAAAGAAATACTTACTATAGTAATTTTTGATCCTTAAATGAAATCTTCCTTTACTTAGAATGTGCCTCACTAATTTCTTCATGTAGGTTCACTCAAGAATTCCTCCACTAAACTTATATGACTCATATATTCTTAATAGATTCAGATCCGTCACGTATCACCCTATTAACATCATATAAAGCTCTGTATCATCCTCTCTTCTATTCACTATATTTCTGGTTACATAGGAGTAGTAAGCGTATTTACATACATTATGGCTGAATCACAAGGAAAAGCTCTCATATAAAATAATCTTATACAGATGAGGTTGGATAAAAGATATTCGAGTGAAAATTCACTTCAATGGACATAAAATCCTAATCGTAACATATTTAAATTGCATTTTGGCTTATCTTCAGTTTCAGAAGGCAAAAGTATTGCACGTGGTTTGGCTTTTTGCCCTTCAAATGTCACCACGGTAGTCCAATGGTCCTGGTCATGAACTCATGGCCAGCTTTGTTTTTGTTTAACCGTGAGTTCAAGTCTTAGTCATGGTCATCCATATGTAAGTGGCTGGTGAAAAAAAATCAAGGTTTAAAGCCGTCATGTTTGAATTGTGTGGAAGTTGTGAGAATAGAACAAATCAGAAAAAGTGTACCTTGACCACGT
Source organism: Trichonephila clavata (assembly GCA_019973975.1). NCBI lineage: Eukaryota > Metazoa > Arthropoda > Arachnida > Araneae > Nephilidae > Trichonephila > Trichonephila clavata. The sequence continues at coordinate 46,615 of BMAO01016226.1, read as the reverse complement.
CTCAAAGTAATGAAGTCCATCTCCAAAAGCTTTCGTCTTGTTACGAAGTCTGACATAAATAAATAACCAATAAATCAACCATTTTACAGATACTGAAGCATACTTTTAAATTCAAACGTAATTTCGTAATAAACTTGTGATATCATCTCAATTTTAAGTACCGAAAGTTAATTTTAAAACAAATGAAAAACATTTAAGGTATATTTTTATCTGGAATATTAAAAGGACTTTTAACTTCTTTATAGTAATGTTTTTCAGAAAGCTGTTGAAATGTTTTACTATTTTTAAAAAATTAGTGTTTCAAATTTGAGTTATTTGAAAAAAGAATTTTAAGTCAGTTGAAATTGCATCATAACTTAAAAAAAAGAATCAGTTTCCATGTGAATGCTACAATGTCAACGACATTTATATTTATAAGGAAAATAAATACTATGTTGTTCGAATAAATTGTTACAAACATCTTTTTCTTGTTTAAGTTGGTATGTGATTACCAGTGATGACTAGATCCATCTCAAAACAATTATATTTGTTTTGAAGCAGTGTGAAGGATTGACATCTACTAAAATTTACTTGTTTTATTGTTTTCAGTGTATGCGTAACTCAGTTGTGAGCCTTTCAGTGTGGCAGCTTATCGTTATAGTTTTTTGTTCAGTGTAATGCGTGTTCCTTCTGCTTGTTCAAAGATAGATATTACTCCGAGGAAGCGTTTTAAAGTAATCGATCATAATATATACAAACACACACTTCTATGATTATGAAAGATTGACGTGGGTAGCCTAGTGGTTAGAGCATCGGACTCCAGACCAAAAGGTCCGGGTTCGATGACAAATGCCACCAAATACCCTCCGAGTACACACAGAGTACGTTCTCGTTAAATCAGTGGGTCCGAAAGTCTTGTGGACGGTCACAGCAGAAAAACCACGGGTGCAGGAGGCTGGAGAATATTTCCCCCCATCCAGCTCTATGCCTAAATTAGAGAGGAGGAGATAGGTGGTGTCACCATCTATCGTGCATGAACTGAGCCAAATTGTACTGTCACCTGTATGGTGCTCAAAGCTAAAGACTAACGACAGGCGTACACCTAGCCCCTTACCAAGATGTATTTCATGGGCCTCTATCTGACACCGTAAGACAGGTGTCATTAGAAACAACAACGACATAGCTATTTCAGATGGTGAGCACAAAGCAAGTGTTTCCAGAACTTAAAGAACATTTCGGGATCTCATAACATTGTATCTAAAAAGAAAAGCGAAAATATATGAAGAAACGGAAAACTGCTCCACGAATTAATAAAATTCTAATAAGAAATAGAAAAATAAAACGAAGAAAGACAATCACAGCCCTTCGAAGGGATGTATTAGGTTACGGTGTTGAAATGAGTATCTCAACTGTACGGAAAAGGCTTGTGGAAGTTGGCCTTAAGGCAACAGGACAGAGAAAAAAAATTCCAACTCAAAAAATGATGAAAAAGAGTCTAGCGTGGGCCAAAAAGTACCGATCGTAGACTGTTAAAGACTGGAAGGTGATTTTCAGTTATGAAACATTTTAATTTGTCCAGGGATACAAATCAAGTACAGTTAAAAGATGTGATGGTGAAACTCTGCTACCAAATCATATCCAATGGATTGTAAAGTACTCTTCTAAACAAATGTTTGGAATTGTTTCACAAGAAATGGCAATGAGGAAGTTTAGTTCCTCTTTAAGGCATGATGAATTCTGTCAAATACATAGAAATGTTAGGCAGTATATTGTTCCATTCATGGAAACATTTGACGAAATATTTCAACATGACTTGGCCCCTTGTCACATTTCTATGTATTTAATTACTAATTCCAGACTTTTAGACTAGACAGGAAAATAAAATAAAAGTGCTTGATTGGCCTGGTAATTCACCAGAATCAAATTTTATTGAGAACTTATTGCATATTCTCAAGAACCATTTATCTAAGGTGAAGTGCACGACAAAAGAACATTTTATAAAAAAAGTCCGACACAAATGTGGTTCCATAATTATAAAACCAAGAACGTGTGCGCTACACTAGAGGAATCAATGCCAAGACGCGTTTGAAAGGTCATTTTTGCTAAAGGAAGACATACTTCATACTAATATAGAGATTTTTCAGTGTACTTAAGGTATGTAATAATTAAAAGCTAAAGGTCTTGGAAAAAAATCGATTTCTGCCTTTTGTCTCAATTAATCCGATTAGTAAAGTATGTTGTTCTCTAAAGTGCTTTTTCAAAGCATTTATACTTTTAGAGGAATTATTATTAAATTTCAAAGGTATGCTAGAAAGTTAACAATAATAGTAGAAATCTTTAGAAGATTAGAAAAAATATATAAAAAGATATTTGCAAATAAGAATTAAGTGTGTACATGTATTATCTACAGTGAAAAAAAATTTAGTGTTTTAATGACTAAGCTATAGGAATTTAGTTTCAAACATTAATTATATCATTTTAAACACAATAAACTTTTGTTTTATATAGTTATATAGAATTTTTAAACTTAACTAACATTTATAATAATACATTGCTTACATCATCCGATTTTTATTTTGCAATACACTATTTTTCGTTCTTGTCAGTTATATTTCAATTATTTAAAAAATATTTGAAACATTTTTTTGTTTGAATTTCAATCGGTATCGATTCTAAGCTGCAACCTAAATTCTCAACACATTCTAGTTAAAACTTAAGAAGATTTTGAGAAATGTTTTCTAATATTCAATATTTAGGATATTAAAAAAATCTAAAAGGAAAACTAAAAAGAAGGGGAAAATTATATAATTTATTTTGCCAGTATTAAAATTTTTTAAATACATTAATGAACCTGTCATTGCTCTAACCGTCTATCGTATTTAATTTCTTCCATTCAACAAGGTTTTCATCCTTCGATTCTAATCCGCAAATGATTTTTAGTAGCATTAACGTTAGTAAAAGAAGTGAGACTAATATTAAAATAAATATGGCAATTTAATAATTTATAAAAATAATAAAATTAAAAAAGAAACTTGCATTTTTTTAAAAATTAAAATATTTCCAACATTTTTGATAAAGCACACGATTAAAAAATATTTCAGTATTGTAATTATATATATATATATATATTAACATAAAATTAAAGAAATACATGGCATAATAAAATTGATAATACAAAATAATATCACTAACAAAGCTAGAAGATTTAAACCAGATTTCAAGAAACACACTTTAAAAATGATGGAAGAGTCTATTACAGAAGAATTAACTAAGTGTATGTATAACATGGAACAGAATTAGAACTTTAAAATGTAAGAAGCCAAAAGAGTCAATAGACTAAAATGAAGACCTGTTATGATTTCTAAAGCTGTTGCTGAATTAGGACCAACAAAATTAGGGTTAAATATATTTTATGGATCCTACCTTCCCTGTTCAGCAGAAATTTATACATAACAGGAAAACATACCAATATTGAAAAGTTAGGCCTAAAACCAACCACGTGTAATTTGCAACAAAAGAAAAATAAAATAAAAATAATAGAAAATATGATAGGAAATGAATCCTAACAAATACAAATAAAATAATTTTGAAAAGGAATAATGAAGCAAAAACTTACAGGAAAAAATGCAAATAACTTTGACTATATATATATATATATATATAATCATATATATATATATATAGTCAAAGTTCTCTACTAAAGAGAGATGAATAATCAATAATCAAAACTGGAAAAAAATTGATATTGCAGGATAACCTGACAACAAATTTTTGAGAGCATATATGAGAAATTAAAAATAATAGAGAGTTTAAAATAAAACAATATGGATGCTACAGTATTATAAATATTTCTGACTTGGATAGCTCTTATATATAAAATAATTTTTATAAAAGTGCTGTTGAACATTTTTTGGCCAGTCAACCTTCCACCCTTCTGTTAATAATACTGAAAAAAAACCGATATAATATCTAAATTTATTACAAAAAAAAGATTACGTATTTAAAAAATGCAGATCCTGCATTAAATTTGAGTACAATAAACAAGTTATTGCCAGATTCTTGACCCAAATGCAAATTCAAAGCACGGGAATGACTGAAGAGCAGCACTGCAAGTGTGAAAAGAATAGAAATAAAAATTAAAAGTGTGTTTGCATATTACCATTATTTTAGGACATTAGAATTATATACGAGTTTAAAAAAATAAAATTAATTAATTAAAATAAAAAAATAAAACTAAGAGAATAAGTAATTTTATTCAATATTAGAATATGGAGGAAACTATATCTATTTAGGAAAATGATAAATTCATAATAATAAACTTTTAATATTATATGGAATTTTAATCCTTACTTATTAAAATTTCTTTATTTAAATAGCTATTATAAAATTAAGTATTTTTGAATTAAGCAATAGTTAGCAAAATATTTATCGTTTTTCATTTTTCCTGACTTTTTTGAAACTAAAAAATTTATTACGTTAAATGTAATTATTAAAAATATTTCTAAATATTGAAACATGTACATTACTCTCCTAATGAGATACTTTTATAATATTGAATTTAAATAATTCTTCTCTTTTTGTATAGTTATAGATATATTCTTGCGCAGAGAAAATTCTAAGTTTATAACAAACATTTATCACTTAGTTTACTTTCTTTAAACCTAAAAAAATTAAAATTTTTAAAAAATATTTTCATTTATTAAAATATTTAGAAAACACGTATTATTTTTATTAATATGACTTTTACGTACATATGTATAATTGGCCTTTTTATTCTATCAAAAACATACATACCACTAAATATGTGTGTTCCATAACCGATTCCTTTGTGTTCACTTGGAGTGTCGTCACGCCTCATTTATATTTCATCAGAGTTTCATAGAACCCTAGATCACGCCCTTCACAGTCTTTCCTTTCCAGACACCATTAAGCATTCTCTATTGGTAAATATTACTTTTATTGCCATAGGAAACCCTAAGAGGGGAAGGTTAATGCTACTGCAAAGAAATAAATCTCGTTATGAAGTGAATGTTGCTCGAATTCTAACATTGTTCTCTATTCATTCACGGTAATTAAATAGTACTTATGTTCTCCTTTTCTATTATTTGGTTCTCTCATTCTTATGGAACAAAAGGCTACTGGAGTAATTGCTACAATTAACAGTTCAGATTGTTCCGGGTTCCTTTTGTTTGTTCAAGTGTTTAAAACTATAGTAGAGCTTTTACACAATGGTAGATGACACCCCAAATATTTCATCTTTTTCTGGTGCTCAGAGTGTACAAAATGAGATTAATTCTATGGAATTTTAGAATTAAATACAGAGTTCAGAAAGTTTATAATGATCCAAATAAAATATTCTGCCAACAAATACCCGTCATTTCTTTTATGCATCCTTGAATTAATTGAGTAATATGTCATTCTATGAGTGCATTGTAAAGGGAATATAACTTTGTACCAATTTATTACATACTTTAATTTAAATATTATATATATATATATATATATATATATGTTTGTGTGTGTGTGTGTGTGTGATGAATCTCCAGCCCTTCAAGTGTCAGTTGGGTGAACTTCATACCAGGACAACTCAACCCACCTCCCGTATAAGAACTTTGATCACCTTCAACATTCAAGTGATTTGCTTGACATTAATGAAATTAAAACTCATCAAAAGAATGATAATCTTTGTGGACCTAAATACCATGAGATCAAAGATGTAAGAGTAATTAAAAAGAAAAATTTATATAAAATAGTTATTCCATTTTCATTAAGATTAAAACTGTTGAATCAAGCTCATGAGCAGTTTGGTCATCCTGGTGTTCAAAAAATGTTGAATTTAATTTCACTTCAATACTATTGGCCTAACATTACAACTGATATTAGTGAATTTGTTAAACATTGCACGGTATGTCAGCTTAACAAAAAAAAAAAAAGGAAACAAAAGAAATTTGGGTTACTGCAACAAGTTCCACCTACCAGTAAACCTTTTGAGTTTATATCTGTGGATACTGTTGGAGGTTTCAATTATTATAATTCTACAAAAAAAAATTTGCACATTGTGATTGACCATGCAACAAGATATGTGTGGGCTCTCTCTCTCTCTCTTTTCCTTCAAAAAATGAAAATTCTGAAACCTATGCAAATATCTTAAGACAAGTCTTTCAAATCCAAATTCCTGAAAAATTATTAGCTGATAGAAATGGTGCTTTTACTTCTTCCAGATTTAAAAAAATCCTTAGAAATTATAATATTAAACATTTGTTAACTACAGCTCATCACCCTCAAACAAATGGTAAAAATGAGCGTGTCAATCAATATCTTGTTACTAGACTTAAATGTAAGGTAAATGCTTCATCTACTAAAATTCCTTGGACAAAACTACTAGACCAAGTGTGCAATGAATATAACTCAACTCCACACTCAATAACTAAATACCCACCAGCATACTTGCTATTTGGTCTCTTGCCATATCAATCACCTATAGATCTGAATAATTATTATGAACCTGTGGATGAAGCACGTGAATTGGCCTTGCAGAGAACGATAGACTATCATATTAAAAATAAGATTAGATATGTGATGCTCACTGTATTGAAAAAAAATTCAACCCAGGTGATCTTGTTGTGTATGAAGAGTTCCAGTATCCTAATACGAGGAAATTGAGCTCGCCTTTTTATGGCCCTTATGAAATAATAAAGCAATGTTGGAAGTCACTTATGAAATTAATAAATCAAATTCTTTGGCAAAGAAAGAGTCCCAAATGGTCCATATTTCTAAATTAAGATGTTTCTATTCCCCTGACAATTTAAAGTTAAGTCATGAATGAAAACTCGACTTCTGCTATTGTATACTTATGTCTTAAAAAAGTTACTTACAATTGTGAAAATATACCTTTTCTCCAGTTGAGATAAATTGTGTTTCGTATCTATATTGTTGTAAATATCTACCTTTCGAGGGGTTCAATGAAGATTTCTCATATCTATGTCACACACCTTCATTAGTATTATTTTGAGTTGTATTATTTTGAAATATGTTATCATGCTTTGTAAATGTCAACTATATATTGCTGTAATAATTAGTTATAGCGATATTATTGTTGTAACCACTTAATCGGAAATATTTTGTGCATTTGTGTACCATAGTATTAGGTACTCCACGCCATGACGATTATCAAGTAATTCATAAAAGTTTTAAAAAACAATATGGTTAATTTTTCGTCAGTGATCCTGTTCCTGTTGTTGTACGAGCCATGCGGAGGGGGGAAATTGTGATGAATCTTCAGCCCTTCAAGTGTCAGGTGTGAACTTTATACCAGGACAACTCAACCCACCTCCCGTATAAGAACTTTGACTGCTACTTTCGCCGGACTAAAAGAGACACGTGTACTACCGACTCACTCGCTGCTGATCAACGCGGAAGGAGATCTCGTCTTGTCATGGTTTGGAGTACCGACGGTTTTGCTGAACCTTGGAATAAAATATAATATGATAAACTCTGTCAATCTTAAGCATTACTCCAAAACGTGATATATATATATATATATGAAGGTTATACGTGCTTTATTGCAGTAATGATAATATTGCAATATATTGCTGAATAAAAATAGTGTCTTACATGATGGTAACGCAAAATAGATGATTGAGTTAGTATTAAATAGTTAGTATATTGGGGTGAGTATTTTTTTCTATGCGGAAGTGGCTCGTAAATTAAAATGACTCGAATAGTGTGGGTGGTTGTAGACAATTTGTGACTTTTGTTTTTTATTGAATGGTGAATAATATAAATTTGTTTAGAAAAAAGATTTGACTAACAGATTGTTTAATGTGTCGAATTACGAAAAAACACAATATATGAGTGACGCCCTCTGTAATTTTGCACCATGGACGAGAAAACAATATATAAGAGAATAATAAGTATCAGCAACTTTTTATAGTGACGTCATTAGAAGGGTCTCGTTAATCAAAACTTCTAAATATATGCTATCGAGCTCCGAATATTAGTTTCAGGTAATCATGCGCAACAATTGTGCTATGGGCTGGAGCCCCCTTATACTGAAAACGCATATCTCGGCGAATGTGTGCAAGAACAGCTCCCAGAAAAGTCAGTAACATTGTCTGGAGATAGATTAAGTATTTACAGCCTTCCAATCAGAACAGTTGCAAACAGTCACCAATTATTCTAGCCACCCTCATTTATGGTAAAACAATGTTGCACAGCGTGACAACTCGTATCAAGCTGTTTGTCATAGGCACACATGTGTATGTACACTGACCTCACCTTCACGACTGAATGGCGCTTCATTTATGAGAAAAACAGAAGCTGGGGCTGTGGGTAGCCTAGTGGTTAGAGCATAGGACTCCAGACCGGAAGGCTTGGGTTTGATGCCTGATACCACCAAATATCCTCCGAGTACACACGGAGAACGTGCTCGTTAAATCAGTGGATCTGAACGGTGTCGCCCTCTATCGTGTTGTACCGAGCAAAATCGTACTGTCATCTTCATGGGGGATCATAGCTTAGGCTAACGACAGGCGTAGATCTAGCCCGTCGCCATGATGATTTTTGTGGGCCTCGATCTGACTACATCAGACAGGTGGCAAAAGTAACAACAACAATAAAAGCTGGAAAACTAGGATCGACGGCATTTTTCTGCTTGAACTATTGTGCAAATTACTCATACTTCTGGTATTCGTTAGGCTGCTGTAACTGCACCCTTTGCAGATAGTAAGAATGCTCCCCATGCTCGTGCAATATCCGCCACACTGCTGAGTCACAGACCCAAGCGTCTGAGCAATAGTGCATGGGCTGACATTCAAATTGTCTTCGATGGACTTGTTCTTCGATGTTAACACTCCGCGAGGGTTGTCTACTCTCCGTATTGTGCATATTTCTGCGCAGTGAACCACTTTCGCACAGACTGAGATTCACAGATACAAACATTTTATACTGCGGTATTCATTTGTTGTGGTGGCTGTCTTCGTAAACTTGCCGAGCTTTGCAGCCGCTTTCATCTGCTGTCTTATAAGTGAAATGTGTAGTATCCGCTAGTTCTGGATACGTAAAGTGATTCACCAAACGAGGCAGCACGTACACTGATGACAGCGGGAGTGTTCGACCAAGTTATAAACTCTGGATATGTACAGCGCTCTAAGCATACGCATGTGTACAATAGTGGACATACTTCCTGTTTGAAATCAGATTCTAGATATATTCCCTATCTCCCCACGAAATCTGAAAGATAAGTTTGGAATCACCCGGCCTAATGTTTTTCATTATAAATCTTATTTCTGCTCATGTTGACGAACTTTGTTCAAGCATTTTTCTTTCTGAAACCTCCCGTTTAGTGGACCTGATACACATTAAATATGTGTTAAAATTAAACCCTATTGAGATCAGTAGTTCTGCAATTATTTAGTTATTACAATTATTTTATGTATCTTTTATCGTGGTGTCGAAACTACGCCGGTGGACGTTTAAGAGTAATCAAAATCCCGGACATTCTAGTGTTAAAATTGGTGATTGTCGTATTTATAGTCGAAACTTTTATTTGCATTTCTTCTACAGAATACCGAATGAGAACGTATGGCGATAGCAATTACGTAAGCGGAAACGTTCACATAAAGTAAATAAATAAAAGTGAAATTAATTGATACTGACGTTGAACTATTCGCGGTCATACTCTTATTCTTATTATTTATTTCAATTTATTGTGTTATTTAATAGTATATTACTGTTTTTCCTCATATATTTTATGTTATTCGGTAAGTATAGTAAGTGTGCAAAAAATAGAGTGCATTAGAAACATTAAAACAAGTGTGTCTGATGAAACTGCACATTGATAAAATTGAATTGACACATTGATTTAAAAACACCTACGCATTGTTGTAGATTTTCTTATGATTTGCTTTACTTTATTTCCAAGCAAACTAAAATAAATAGTCAAATACTAATATTGTGACTCTTAGCTCCCTTGTGGGAGTGCAAAGTTTCAGAAAAATGTTCTAAATAATTCCTAAGAAATTCTTCTAAAAAACCTGAGAAAACGGAATTTCAATTTCGTATTCTCAATGTCTGGTATATACTTTAAATCTAACAGAAAGATTGAAAAGAATTTTATGTTCAAATTATTTTGCCAGTTTTTCTCTTACAGGCAATCGAAATTCAAAGAATTCAGATTTTAAATTTTCCGAATAGATTTAGTACGAATGTTTACCGCACGCCGTGGAATTGAGGTAGGTGAATTACTGATAGAATCTCGGAAAAACAAAACATTGTGTGTGTGTGTGTGGAATTGTTCAACCAGAGCTTCATTCGGATCAAAAGAAATTAACACTTTTAGAACATCAATCTTTTACAAGGTGTAATAAGTAATTTCTTGGTGTTATAGAGATTGAAATATTTCATGCATCAAAATAATGCAACAAACTAAAAAAACTTTTGTAAAATACAATTTTTAAACACAAAGAATAATATTTTTCGGTACTTTTCCGTTTCGCCGGCACAAACTCGCTGGAAATCAGGCTTCTTTTCGCGACAACACACACATAAAGAAACATGTTATAAATGTTAGTTCTCATTGGTTATTCGTCTATTTTTGATGTATTATGAAAAATACGTTACTGATAAGAAAAGACTACGACTTCTTCTGGAAATGTGGTAATAAAGGCTTACCAGCCGGAATATTTCGTTTGCCGTCGGCTATATCATTTTGGCGACTTATCGCATCCGACGGTAGGCAAGGTATATTTTTAGAGCAGAGTATATATTAAGTAGGCAAGGCTGTTAAGCAGATTATTGTTTTTAAGAGTAATTTGTTTTGCAAGTTGGGCAAATATTGCACTCGTTGTCATGATTTATGAAAGTTTAAATGAATTTTCATGCATACTTCTAAGATTGGATCTTATACATTTGCAGAATTTACCGGAGTTTACAGTTTGGAGCTTATACCTCTACAGAGTTTACTGGAGTTTGCAGTTTGCAGCTTATGCCTCTAATTTATAATATACTAGTTGGTATACCCGTTTTTCGCAAGGGTGAATTAAAAAATTAAACAATATAGATTGAAGGATAAAGCAGTTTTTAATGAGTTAATTTTAAGCAAATTTCAAATTAAACAAAAAAAAAGGTTTGTTTTTTTGCATATCTTATCTGATTAAAAAAAAAACCCTATTTGTTAAATATTAAGTCTGTAGATGTAATAGATGATTGAAAGGATTTTTTTTATTCAACATATATTTATTTTATAACATATAAGAATGAGTCTCAATTTCGAATATGTAATCAATAGAATTCTAATTTAACTTGAATGTGTTCCTAACTCCCGCTATAAAAGTCGTAAGATTATTCGAGATTTGTTTAAATCCTTTTCATAACAGACCGACTCAAAAGTCTCTGAATTATCTCCAATTCTTGGCAATGTATTTCACAAATTATTAACGGTCCAACTGCCACCCACTTTCTGTGAGTTGAATGAATTTTAATTACCCTCATCTGCTTCTATTTCAACGTTTGATATAATACAATGGCAACAGCGGTTGCGTCCATCTTCAAAGTCTAGCCGACACTCGATCCTTACTTCCTACGCCTCATTACCTTCTTAATGGTTAACGAGGTTCATTAGCGTCTATAGTTAGAAGAAGCATTCATTCAATGCGCAATTAGTTGTAAAAATATAGATTCCTTCCAACACAGATTTTTTTTGTAAGTTTTATTATTATTTGTATTTGAAGAGTGTAATATTCTTTCTCTGGCAGAGTTTTATAACTTAGAATACGCCGCTATACATGTTAAAGTTATTTTTTTGTTATACTCATATAAATGCGTAGATGACTCCAAAAACCATTTTTTTTTTAAAATTTCGGTTTAAAGTAAAGGAAAGCTTTTTGTTTTGATTTTACTGCTTATCACTTTGGATTTCTGGATAATTTTTTTTTTCTGTTGCTTAATTCCATACACCAAAGTTATAGGAAATTTAATACTATACTGGAAAGAGACAAACTGTTGAATATAAAATGAAAACAAATGGTTTGTTATTAACGTTACAATACGAACTATACTTCAGCCATTGGCGATCATCATTGTGTGGCCGCGGTGGTCAAGCTAGCCATGACAAGCCAGATCATGAGTTCGAGCCCAGTACCACTGAAGACCCACAGTGTAGGGGCGCGATGCACGTTAAATCTGTCGAGAGCTCAAACGTCCTCCCGTTGGTGTGGTGTGATAGTTGAAAGAGGCGGGTGCTAGCTGAGGTGTCTTCCTCGTCACTTGACCATGGTTCAAAATTATCCATCCATCCATTAGTCCATCGCCAAAAGCCCTCGTGTAGCTGAACAGTGTGACGTTAATATTTACTTACTAGCGATCATCATTGCTGCACTCGAAACAAATTCCAGAATATAAGCTAAATAAATGCAGGAGGATTTTTTTTAAACTGGTACAATTAAAGACGTCTTAAGGCATGGCTGTGGGCTCTGGCCCAGGGCCTCGATTCATTCTCAACTCAGACTTAATAAGATCATTATACTGATTATTTAATGGTCAAATATTATTTCCAAAAAACAGGGGATTTCAACCTGTATGGCAACTGGCAAAAGAGATTATAATGCCCATATCTTGGTGTAGGCCCAATACTATAGGCAATCATTCAACAAATGTAGTCAAAATGTGGTCATAAGTCAAGCTGGTTTGTGCCTAGGGTAGTGAGATTGAAGGCAATTATTTTTTTTTAGATTACCGTTTGTACGAGTATATGGTAATGCATGCTTTATACCGTCTACTTTTAAAGATCACAGGTAGGGCCTACTTTTGCATAGGGGCCCATTCCCTCAAAAAGTCTTAAAACGTCCATGGGTACAATTTGGAACTACATGAAATTCAATTTATAGCAACAGCTATATATGGAGACTAATAATAGCATGAAAAGTAAGATGCAGTGAAAAACAATATTTTTGAAAATCGCCAATAGAACTATCTATGGCGTTACTGTATCTTACCAAACTGAGAACCAGCATAAAACATGGACATAAAAGCAAAATCTAAGTTTATGCATTCTTACGCCTCAACTACCCAAGTAGTTTGGACTAAAAACATATAGACAGCTATAAAGAATATTTTTAGATGAAGTCAGCTAGTTCAAGTGAGCATACTACTGAAATTACCAGAACTCGCATTATTGGTAAAGTTGTATATTGTTTTAATCATCCACCGCTTTTCGTGTGCTTTGAATTCGACAGAAATGTAAGGGTGTTTGATATTGCTTAATGCCTTGAAAAGAATTATTAAGAGGTTCAAAGAAACAGAATCACTTTAATAATTTGCCTATGGAGAATAGATAAGCATCTGTTAGAAGATGTAGTAACAGATGTTGCAACTGCTATCGTGGATGGATCACAGGGCACCATCGTTGGTCCACATATCACAGGCAGTATAGAATATTCCTTGTGACAAGTTGCATATGTTCGTAAGAGATATTGGGCAAATAATACTGGGTGTAGTCCCTGAGAACCGTGGTTATGCTAAATGTTGTCGAATTCCTTGCCGGGAAAGGGGCCGTTGTGAAGATAACTTTATAAAGAGTTCTATTCAGACTTCTACTATTGCTCTTGGGGAAAATATTCTTTATAATTGTGATTTTACTTTGAAAACCACTTTCTGTTGAGAGGACTTGATTGTATGAAATTGCAAGCTTCTGTTTATATACCAGTCGTTGAGTAGGCTAGGTAATGGTTTAGAGTTAATCCTGAGTGGAAAACCTAATGCGAGCGACCCGTGATAGCACTTCGTAGTATTAAATCCAAAGGAAAGATCCATAGAAAAGTGGAAGACGTCCTTTCTACGGCTGAACAATTTAGCAAGTTGGAAGCAAGAGCGTACAAGTGAATAATTAAGATGTGCTTCTATATATTTAATAGGAATAATAATTCTTATTGCTACTCGGGTTTGGATATTAAAGTGCGTTCTCCTAGTGCTAAAAGTTGAATAAAAGTAATGATTATAAGAGATCACACATGTCTGTTTCTTACTCGAACCCTGTCACACCCACGACCGACGGGTCATGACAACTTAACATTTACCTCCTATTTTGTTTATATTACAATTTTTCTTCTGCATCACTTTGAATTGCACAAAACCGTATCTAAACCATCGGTGATTTTTGGAACTAAATTCTTTCTCACGGATTCCTTCTTTCCCATCCTCATTCGTTTCCAGACTAAGTTTGGTATAATTTTTTTTGTTAGATGAGGTATGGCTCTGAATAGTGTCAGCACAAATTCTTAAGTACTAACTTCTAGTGATTATGAAGATCTGTATTTTTCTTAGTTTTTAAAATAGTTAAAGAAGCGTCAAATCATTCGCTTTGTTTGTTTTTAACCCATTGTACTCGTTACCCTTATGAAGCAGTTATAATAAGTAGTTATTAATAAAACATACTATGCAATATTTTAGCGTAATAATTCATGTTTAAATCATCAAAGAGTTTTTGATGCAGCATCAATAAAGTAACTGTGAAAGCATATAAAATAGGCTGATCTAATTTCAATGTTACTTAATTCATATGAAGTTTTCAAACCTTTTATGCACGACAGACAGAAGAAAAAACTTTCGAGTTGCTTGTGTTTGCACAATACCAAATACTGTCGGCTGTTTGAAAACAACAGATTATTAGGTGAACCTTAAGTATAAAAATATATTTCTATTATATTTTAACAGTTTTTTTTTAATTCACTCAACCGCACTTTTTTGGTAGACCTGGTAATATTCAATAAAAGGAAATTGACAGTTATGATACAATATTTTTTTTAAAACATTCATCATCCTTCAAATGAAAATAAAGCATAAAATCCAAATTTTCAAGGTGTAATGATTTGTTTTAATAGGCAATATTCCTAATTAATCCATTCTTAAAAGTATCTGATGATGAAACCAATGTCATCATTTGTTGACTCACATCCTATGAATCTACTAACTTAGAATACTGCATTTATTGTAAGTTTTTTATAAACGTTACAAAATATTTCCCAAAATAGCTCAAATTTTCAAAAAAGAAATCTTTAAAATTATAAATACCTTCAATAAAAGAAAGAAAATATATATAGAGAAAGAGGCAAGAGCTATTTACTCTTTTCACTTCAAAAAGTATTCTATAGTAAAAATAAGTACTAATTCAAACTACAAATTTATATTCTCATAAGGAGGAAAAAATTAGGCATAGTGAAACTTCAGTAAAGGTAATGATATTTATTAAATAAAATTCTAAATTATAAGGCATAAAAAACCTATCTGCATAAAAGCATTGTTTTCTTAATTATAAACTATAATATTTGTTTAGAAAAATACAACTGAGTTTTCTTTAATTTCTTTTTCAGATAAACATTTTTTTTCCAAGCTATAAGAACATTCCATGCAATAAAAACACCAAAATTCCAATTAGTTTCTAAAAAGCACTGAACAACTTGTAAAATAACCTTTAAAACAGTACTAGAAAATCTGAATAAAGACTACTATTCCAGTAAATCAGAGTTCCAATTAATTATTTATTTTAAGAAACCACTTTAATTTCTTTTTTAATGAGTTTACACAAATGGCTAAACTTATTTAAAAGGAGTTTTTTTTTCTTTCTTTTTCTGAAATCTCTTGGAAGAAAACCAAAACCAAATTTTTATATCATCAAATATCCAAGAAGACAGAAAATCGTATTTCGTTTTAAAAATAATTCACTGAACTTTGTTTTTCCTGCATCTTTTAAAATTTATAATGTCTAGAACTGTTTATACAAATAAAGCTTAACGCCACCCTTAACACCGGAAGAAGGATAAAAAATTGCATCATAGAAAAAGAGAAAATCTTCAATTAATTTACTTCCCCCTTTCCATGCTACGAGGATCATTAAGTAAGTTACTTTAATCCTACTGTGAAATCGTTCTTAATGTTTTAAATCATCAGAACCCATAAAGGTTTTACAACTTTTCTAACTTTTCTTTTCACTTAAGGCATTAGATGCAAAAGAAAAAAATCTCCCTAAAAAAAGAAGCCATAGTTTTCAATTTATTTCCCCCTTATTTCTACTTCAGTCTTTCTTTTGATTTGTGATAGTCAAGATGTTGTACCCAATTAAGCTGATAATTAGGCTCTCTGAGGGAAGATATGGTGTTTGTTGAAGAGATAAACGTTGTCAACCGAAGACATAGACATTGCAAGGAAATTTCTTAAACTGTCATTTTTGTTTCTTGCTTCGTTTTTCTTTTATAAAGTATGATTAGATTTATTACCTTACTTGTAACAGTCATTTATTCATTTTAATTACGATTAGGTATGAAAATTTTAGTAGATTTTTAATTGAATTTAAATTTTAAAAACAATTATTGTTCTTGTAACCTTTTTTCCTCCAATTTTGATGATGATGATATCATATCCATGCGGGAACCACAAATAAGACAAGTACCATGAGCCCAGATGACTGTTCAGGTATTCTGTTCAATATTATCTACACAGAAGCTCATTGACGAAAACGGGACCTCATAATTTCTTGTAGGGCAGCAATAACAGCTGGACAGTCAAACATATGAGCAGGTATTAGCTTTGTATCTTAACAGTTATCCCAATTCCAACATGTTCTTCTATCATCCCTATCAAACCATTCCTCTGTAATGACCTGTTCTTAGGCTTAGATTCTTTGTTATAAGGCGGTCTCCACCTATATTATAGATTTGATGCTTTACAGGAATTGACTTATCTCTCAATTTGAAATTGGTGAGAGTATCTGGGTCTAATAAAGTAACGTTGATAAAGTTGTTTTTATTTAAATGTCTAGATTTTTTTGCCAGTTTATTCGCATTTTCATTGCCTGTAATGTCAACATGTGCAGGTAATTATTGGAGAAAGCAGACTTTATCTAACTCCTGTAACCAAAGCGGGCGAGAGCAAATCTCTTCGGTGATCCACGAGCCTCCATTTAGAATTGCCTGGAGGGCTGTTTCTTAGTCACAAAAATTTTTGATGTGAATATAGTTGAATTTAAGATACTCAGATGATAAAAGAAATTAAAATCTTGAAAAGCTCTTAGTTAAACCGACAGCAACTCACACAATGGTCTTATGTGTTATGTTAGTAATATGCAAAATTGAAAAGAAAATATACTTAAAATTTACGCTGTATTAATTATTACATTAACAATTTCTGTTGTTGACAGAGGACGAATGAACAGCTTTATTAAGGTTTCAAAATCATTGAAAAACAAGGTGTAATTTATTATATTAGAAATATAATCCATTAAATCCTTTAAATTGAAAAAAATAATCTCTTTTAACCCGCGATCACTCGCGCGGGTTGCTGTGTACACCCCAGCAACAAGAAACGCTTCCTAGAATCCACAAAGAATACGCTGAACCCCGACTTTTTCTATAGCTGCACATTTTGGATCATTGAACCTTCAGGTCTGATGCAATCACTCTCACTCGGACGATTGAAACGTAATGACCTTCAAAAGTTTATCTGGGGTGCTGAGAGCACCCCGCGAGTGATTGAGTTATATTTTCGTACTCGAAGCATCTAAAATAGAGTAAGTGTTTCACTCTTTCCTTTAATATTTTATTTTCAAATATATTAGTATATTTTATTTAGAATTTCAATAATTGTAGTATAAAATAATATAAAACTTAAAACAAATTGTAAAGTATTATTTTTTGTTAAAATTTTTAAAACGTTTTTCAGAAATTACGGCAAAAATTCCATGAGAAAGGGAACAACAGGGACTCGGTCGTCTGTTAGATACTGTATCGACAGATTCTGAGGATAAACTAAGTGATTTCGAAGACTGTGTAATTTCAGAAGAGCACCATATTAAACAATCTGTTCATCTCATGGATACGGTACAAGAATTGGAAATAACTTTGTGCAAGAAACAACAAATAAATTCACGGAAACAAATAATTGACAAAAAATTCAAAAGAAGCTTTACTAAGACAGAAGATAGTAAAAAGAACATTAATTCACCAAAAAAGGGGCTCTGCACTGTTTGTCTACGGGTAAAAGATGTAAAAACCAATTGTGTTTGCCTTCAAATGTGAAACAAATATGTGCTTAAAGCATATAAATACATTCTGCTCTGAATGTTTGGAAAATGATTAAAATATTTGTTTTCTACTTTCTACTATCCTTAACATTAATTACAAAGTAAGTTTATTACTGGAAAAAACGTTTTACTTGTGTTTTATGAAAAAAAATATATAAAATTATGTGCTTTAAAATGAAAATTTTGTAGGTTTAGTTTAAATTAATATTAGTCTTATTTTTGTGCAATAAATTTAATAAGTTTATTTGCAAAATACGAAAAATATCTTGTACTTTATAAATATGTATCATAATTGACTGAAATTTTTTTCATACTTAAATACACGTGTTAAAAGTTTGGGGTGTTCTCTACACCCCGCGAGTAACGACGGTAGGAAGTGTACACCTCATACAATGTTTAACAGTGAAACCTTTCAGTGGTAGAGAAAATTAATCGGAAATAAAATCGGGCCATAAAAGGAAGCCTCTCGTTCGGAATAATATGAAAGAATATAGTTTTTGATTAAAGTAGGTGAGTTTAATGCGGACATCTATCGACGAATAGTGGTAGTCGATTAAATAGTGGCGAGCGTTATTTAAGTCAAACGTCTGGGAACGGCCGGTGCAAAAATTTTCGAAAAAGGCAGCAAACGGTATCGGAACTGCATGACAATATCATGGATCTAAATAATGGATATCAATATCATCTAACGCAGTTTATTTGTTACGTCATTTTCTGGTGCATGTGTTACTACGAAGAATTTTGAGCCATCGATGCTATAATAAAAAGCACATGAAAAAGCCGTAGTTGACGAAACAAAACTTATTAAAAAGTTTTATTTAAGTATTCTAAACAGGAAACTTGAAAAGTAAAATAATATAAAAAATACATTGAGTTGTAGGTAGGGCCTGTATATCCTGAATGTAATTTATCCCTTTAAATTAATCCTTAATAAATGAAGAAATTTCGTCGTGTCAAATCGCACAAAAACACTTGATGTTGGTGAAATCCGAAATTATTCTCTAAAAGGAACTACATACAGATCATAAATAAACATATCATTACAAGTTCCAAATAATATATTTCCCTCCGTGAATTGATTAATGAATTTAGAGTTAATTGATTTATTTTTCAGTCGTATATTCAAATTTTAAGTAACAATCCACTATCATTAAAGGTTTCATTTTAACATTATATAATAAATCTTCCAACTTCTATCATATTGTCAAAGCACAGCCTTAGTGAACAATGTCTCTAGAGACGGAAATATTTTCCGCTATTTTATTTCGTGAGCCTTATTTTCTGCTGCATCGACGAGTTTATAGTTGTCATCAATTTTTTTCTCCGGTTTCTTTTTTACTATTCAGAGGAAGAATAAACTCCGGTATCGGTTTCCAATACTCCCTGGAAACTACTACTGTCCAATCTATAACTTTATTTATGACTGAAAGTTAATGCTGTAGAAAAATGACAGAAAATACTGTATTCTGTCTGATGCCAGATGATCCAGTTGACACGTGTGAGTTGATGCCACAGCGATCCATTATGTTGTCTTCCGTTTGCTTGGAGACCATATCTAAAAAGAAAAAATATTTCTTTTTAAAAATTGTATATATATATATATATTTATATATATATATATATATATTTCTTGTTTAAATCTCTTTGTGTCCTTCGCTTGATTATCTTTAAGAACGAAAAAATTTTTCCTTCAGTATCTTTCCTGTATTATGCATGATTAGATTCTCAATATTTTTATTTTATAATATTTGATATAAATAATTTAATATTAGTATTTATCACACATAACTTTTTTTATAAATGTATTGTGATAAATTTTATTTTATTAATATACACGTAATTTTGATATATACAGTAAAACCTGTTTTGTGCGATAGATAGGGACCACATAAAAAGAAACCGCACAAAAAAATATTCGAAAATTTCATATATTCTTACAAAAAAAAAAACTTCGTCCACACACAACAGATTTTTTTTATGCGGCATAGAAGGACCGCATAAAAAAAGTTGTACTTTGAGAATACGTCAATTATTTAAGAAATTTGTAATAAAGTACTTCCAATCAAAATAAATAATTAAATTACAAATAGAAACATTTGTAAAACATTTGATTTCTCATTGTATACAAGGAGAAGTTTTCAAAATGCACATACATAATTTACTGCTAATTATTTAGGCCGTGGTTAGCCTAGTGGTTAGAGCATCGGACTCCAGACCAGAGGGCCTGAGTTCGATGCCCGATGCCACTAAATACCACCGAGTACACACGGAGTACGTGCTCGTTCAATCAGTGGGTCCGAAAATCTTGTGGGCGGTCGCAGCGGAAACCACGAGTGTAGGGTTCTGGAGAATATTTCCCTCCCTTTCAGATTCATGACTAAATTGTGGAAGTAGAGATAGGTGAAGTCGCCATCTATCGTTAAGAGGTCCAACCTTTCTCACAGGCTCTGGCAACTTTCATTCCTTCCCTTCGGGGAGGACACGTCAAAAACAACAACTGCTACTCACCGTAACACAAAGCGCACATCATCCTATGATGAATTATATCAAAATAACTTTCGTCTCTTGAAAATGCAATTTCATTCGAAATATTGTTTTGCACCTTAAAGTAAGTGATAAGTTTTTGTGACGACGGTCGGTTGGTCATTTGCTTGTTAGCGTCAAGATAACTAGATATGCATGATAGAAACGTTTTTTGGAATTTCAAACTCCTTTTAGAATTGGTACCTATTTTAAGAAAATGCTTTTCTGACTCTATGGAAACCTGTATTCCTGCATAAATTTTAACCGCTCTCAAAGAATCAAGTTTTTCTTACCTGTCTCCATAATCTATCAAATTATTGACAATGTCGCAGTCATTGAAAGTTTAATCTACACTGCTGGCCACCGTAAATGCAGCACCCTGAAGGAAGCACGCAAATAACATGAAATTTATAACATGCATTAGCGGAGATGAGATATGCAAATGATTAGAATTTCAGCGCAGACACACTTCACGCACACCTGTGGTGCCACCTCGAAGCTCTATTTAAGGCTTGGAGATTTAGACGAATTCAAGATTGCAATTGTGTTTTTCTTGTGGTTTTTTTTCAAAAAATGATCAGTTGCTTCTCGTAGAAAACAGCAATCAGCTTTGGATCAAGTATCCGAGTTCGACAGAGTAAAGATGGTGGCCTACCGAGATTGTGGATTATCTTTCAGGGAAATCGGTAGTCGTGTTGGACGAAACCAAACAACTGTAATGCGGATATGTGACCATTGGATGCAGGAGAGTACGATGGACCGACGTGGTCGATGGCATCCACCTCAGTGCACCACATCACTTGAGGACAGGCAAATTGTGCGTGTGGCAGTGACGGATCTCTCAGTCACATCACGAACCATAGCACAGCACATTGATACTGTAACGCATCATTCAGTGTCTGCGCGTACCATTCGATGCCGTTTACAACAGAGTGGTCTGTCCGCAATACGTCCATTGCATGGTCTACCCTTGACGCATAACCACAAACGTCTCCGCAGCCAATGGTGGGATGAAAGAAGGATGTGGGTGGAAGAATGGAATGAAGTTGCCTTTACTGACGAGTCACGCATCTGTCTGCATCACCACGATGGTCGGATTCAAGTCTGGAGACACCGTGGAGAGAGGATGCTGAACAGCTGCGTTATGCACCACAACACTGGTCCTGCACCGGGTATTATGGTACGGGGCGGTATTGGATTTCACTCTCGCACTCCTCTAGAACGCATCGCCGGTACTTTAAACAGCCAGCGCTACATGTCCGAGGTGTTGGAGCCAGTTGTCCTTCCTTAACTTCAGGGCTTGGCCACAGCCATATTTCAACAGGATAATGCGCGACCACACGTGGCACGCATTTTCCAAAGGTTCTTCGTCAATCACCAGATTGAATTGCTTCCCTGGCCGGCTCACTCTCCAGATCTTTCGCCGATAGAAAACATGTGGCTCAACAATTGACCCAGATTACACCCCCAGCTGCCACACCAGATCAACTTTGGCAACGTGTGGAAGCTGCTTGGTCTTCTGTACTCCAAGAACACATCCAAAGTCTCTTTTAATCAATGCCGAGGCGTGTGGCAGCGGTGATCTCCAACAATGGCGGCTATACTTGTTATTGATTCTGGCAGGAACCACACTTCACAGAAGTCTATAAATTTAATCATTTGATACTTGGTCAACATGTTATCTACAAAATAAATTTTGGTGTGCTATCTATTGTCTTTCTTGGTGATGCATTTACGGTGGCCAGCAGTGTACAATCAAGCGCGGGCAGCTGGTATCTGATTCAGTGCCCTGGAGCGTCAATCAGTTTTAAAAGTAACAGAAGAGATCAAACTACTTTTGCTTAACTATCTACTGCTCATTTAAAGTTCCTTAAATTCTCCCGTGGTGCCAAGAATTTTCCAATTTGCACTAAGTGCAATGATACAGAGGCTACACCCCAACATTTACTTGATTGCGATGACTTGGTACGAGAAGAACTTTGAAGAAGCCTATTTTGGTTTTAAATATTTTAAGTTGAGCAAACTCATGATGTTGTCTGATTCAGACGAGAGGGATAAGAAAAAAGAAGAAATAGCATAATTATTGTTAGGTATACTGTTCATTTAAAATTTAACTGGTGTTCTTCAATTAAAATAATAGAGTTTAAGAATGAAGATATATAGTTTAAGTTTAGTTATTTATACACATACACAAAGAGGCAAACTCTCCAATATAGACAATTTATCTGTAGATGGTCTTGAGCGGTACTTCTTTCTGCAAGTCACAAACAACAAGGACAGGAATAAAATTCCTTAATTGCTGTCATGAATAGAGATTCCTTTCGTGTCAGTAGTACAAAACATGCATGGCGTAGCTGCGGATCGGTAGGTCTGTGGATCTAATAAACACCCATACTAAGATCAACAGCTTGTCGTTGAAGTGTTATACACTCATGTCCATAAATTAAGGATAATTCAAATCAACAGAAATTGAACTCTAAAATAAAAATTTTACCTGTAGAATTATCACACACATCTTGAAGAAGAATATGCAAATTACAGGAACCACAGATGCACGGTTAGTACGTCACAATGAGAGAGTGTAAGAGAGGGTATATAAGGAATGGTGGCAAAGAAGTAAAATTATTCACAAGCGCTTTAAAAGCCTTTCAGTGCAATAACCGCATAGTTATGGCACAAAGGAAGCATTTGGATGATTTTTACGTGGTAGAATTTCGGACACTGGAATGAGGACGTACCAGCTAGAAGTATCCGAGGAACTTGAATCTCCAGAGTGTCCTCTCCAGGCTTTGGCAACGATTCCAAGATGATGGTAAGTGAGTAGATGTTACAGCACAGTCGCCCCGAGTTACAACGCCGAATGAGGACCGGTATTTCGCAGTTACTGCAAAAGAAACAGACGGAGCACAGCATTGATCTGCTCGTCAGCTCTCTTCAGCTACCGGTACGACAATTTCAGGCAGGCCGTGTACAGACGCTTAGGCACATTGGTCTATATGCTCGTAGGCCTTCAGATGTTTCCCTTACCGCAACTCACTGTCGCCTGCGATTAACCTGGAGTAGAGAGCATGCATTGTGACACGCAACAGTGGTCTTGTGTGATGTTTTCGACGAGTCCAGGTTAGTTTGCATTGATTCTCGCCGGACTTTCATATGGAGAGCGCCAGGTACCCGTTACCACCAATAGAACACCATTAAACGACACCGTTACGGTGGTGCAGGATGGCTCGTTTGGGGAGGAATTATTCTTGGTTCAGAACTGACCTGCATGTTCAGAGTGTAACGATGACAGGCCACATCTATCGGATGTCATTCTGGAACAATATGTACGTTTGTTTCGGGGCGCCATGGGTGCTGAATTTCTGTTGATGGATGACAACGCCCTCCTCACCGTGCAAACATTGTAGACGAATGCCTTCAATCGAAGGATATCACCCGTATGGATTGGCCAGCATACTCACCGGACTTGAATTCATTAGAGCATGTGTGGGATATGCTTGGCCGACGAATTGCAGCCCGTCAACCCCTCCACCTGTCTACCGGAACTTGGAGGGCATTGCTTGATGAGTGGTGTAATATTCCCCAAGATCAGATTGATATTTTGATACTCAGCATGCATAGGCGTTGTAAGGCATGTGTTGCATCGTCCGGGAGACATATTCCATATTAACCATCATACTAACCATGTTATACTGTTTTTTGTAAACAGGTTCTTTTTTAAAATTTGCTCCAGGGAGTAAAAATCGCAAATTTTTATTAATTATGTCAAAACATTATAGCATCTTTTTTGCTCTTTATCTTTTGTTGAATAAATAGACTTTACAAATAAATCAAATTTAATTTGCTTATGTCTCTTTTTTTGTCTGAACTTCATTATCCTTAATTTATGTACATGAGTGTACTTATAAATGCATTTTTTCAAAAAAAATAATTTTTTGATTTAACACGTTGTTTGTAAATATTTTTAAAGAAAAATGTATCATTGTTTTACCGATATATATGTAAGGATAAAATACAATGAAAATCATTTAACATGAAACTTAGGGAACTGAAATATTTTTCTGTAAAAAAAACGCATATACACATATATTTTTTAAAGAAATTAAGTTTATTATAGTACATTTTATTTACATAGATAAATTCAAACATTTCGTTGATTTGATTTCTTTTTTCAATTACTATTGACCATGTAAAATTAGCTATACCAAAATCTTTACAGATTTCTGTTTTTGTTTTCTATATTTGATCTAAAGCCCAAAAGCTGCATCTTCATTTTAAGAGAAAGAGCAGTTTGCTTTCTCACTGAGCTCTTTGTCATTGTGTTTGTATATAAAAAGTTTCTCCTAAAATTTAAAATATTACGCGAAAAAAACTCACTGATGTTTAATTATACTGTGATGTTCTTGTCATCGAATTATAATGCCATGAGAGATGAGATAGATGATTTTGTGTTGAGTTTGTAGGGGTGGACGGTGAAAGTAACTTCGATAAACAAAATTTGCTCGTGTCACAGGCTGAGGGTATTTCAAAGCCAAGTTAGCTTCCTCTCTTCTAAACACTTGAAACAACCTGTCTTTCATTTCACATTCCTCCTAAATCTAGCCTTGAATGGCTGGTGTTTTCCGTGTGTTGTTTATTCCCAGAAAAGAAATATTTTCCTGATAATTTATTTTTGTTTCTAGTTAAGAAAAAAAAAACGTGTGAAAATACAGTAGTTTGTCGGGACTGTTGTGTATTATTTCATGTTAAACAATATTTCGTCTTAAGCGTTTTCGTGTTAAACGTATCTTACCGTAATGATTAACCCAATTGTCTGAAATGCATGCCTTTTTCTGCATTTAATTCAAAAGTAGACGGTAAATATATTTACTACCACAACTATTAACCACACTAGGCCTTTGAATTACGCTTTGGACTGATTCAACAATTATTACGAACTATCTTTCGTACTTAAGGCTGTATTCGGTAAAAGCACGAGAGCTTGAACTAAATGTGAAGCACATTTTCAGACAAAACTATGCCTAAATTTCTATGGAAATTTGCAATATTATAACTCATACCTCTACTAACAACATAGTGTTTTTAAAAATTTCAAAATGTTCCGTAAATACTTTCTTTTTCGTCTTAATACGTGAATGCATAGCCCATTTAACATTACGGTATAGGAGAAAAAACGCAAAACACATTTTATACCAGAAAAAATTAATCAATTCGGTTAAAAATGGGAATCATGATAAAAAATGCTGCTTTCTAAAGGATAGTGAAACCAGAATATCATATTAATTTTTCATTTTTTTATATCTGAAAAAATGTTCCAAATTCGGGTTCTATTCTTTAACATTAAGCAAAGATAGTGGATTTTGCTTGCTTAAAATATTTCATAAGAATTGTTATCAATTTGTCATTGTGGTCCGCTATGATCGTTACTATTTTGGGTTAATATAATATAGATTGTGATATTTACAGGAAAAAAATATTTAATTATATTTCAGTTCCACAGCACAACAAAGCACACAAAAACGTGCATAAAACATTTATTTCAGAACATGTTATCGGCATCTTACAAAAAAGGAAAGGCTCGAACAGCTTTTGGAAAGGAGTTTTTCTCCGGAAGAACTAGGAGCGCCATCTATTTGTCATATAATAGGTAAGGGAAGGTTATTGTAAATTTAGCGTGTTACATCGCATATTTTATTGTAGACATGAGATAACTTTTTTGCGTAGATACCAGCGTAAATCTTTGAATTTCTGTGCTTTAATGAAATTTATGGTTTTATCTATAAATATATTTTTAAAACAAAAATAATTATAAATTACTTGTAAGGATAGTTCATATAAATAGCATAAAATAACTGAAAATGAAAATATTATTCAAACTTATATGAAATTAACAGGTCTGTGATAAAGCAGCACCAGCAAAACCGTATGGAATAAAAACATTAAAGAACATCTGAAATTAATTGATTATAAAAGCTTTGTAATATATTTAAGGATATTAAAATGAGCAGGCTGACTTTCTTGCTAAGAATGAAGCCTTTGTGATCCAAAGACCCGCAAGGATTTCAGCCTCTAATTTCTTAAGGCTTTTTTCTAATATGGCCTTAATGGAAGTTGCAATGTTGAAGGACAAGAACTGGGCAACTTTGAACAAGAACCCTACCTGGGTCCCTAGGGCACCTAGAAAAGATGCCGTAGCTCATCTTAGACTTTCGACAGGTTATGACCGTCAGCGATCGCATCTCTTCAGAATTAGTATTGCCGATTCACCGGAATGTACTCTGTGTGACTCTGGTCAGCCTATGAATAC
Source organism: Trichonephila clavata (assembly GCA_019973975.1). NCBI lineage: Eukaryota > Metazoa > Arthropoda > Arachnida > Araneae > Nephilidae > Trichonephila > Trichonephila clavata. The sequence continues at coordinate 19,736 of BMAO01016226.1, read as the reverse complement.
TAAACATTTGGTAGCGTGCCCTGCAGTAATTAGTCTTAATTTAATAGTCTAAAAATATTAGAGTACACTAATGGCATAGGTACTATTGTAATGCGTGGCATTTGTAAGATAAATAAATTTAAAGATATTATATATATATATTTCAAAAACAGTTTTCTAAAAATAATATGAATAAAGTAAATAAAACTTCAAACTTTTTAAAATTGCAATTAAAATTATGTCCATATCGGTTTAATTCATTCGAAAGGCATTGTGATCATTCTAAAGTAGACACAAAATCATTTTTTAATTATCGATATAAAGGCATGCTGTATTCTACCCCTAAATTTTTTTTACGTTTTGAAAAATACCAAAGGCTCTATAACTGATTCGAGATATCCCTTTTTTCTCACCAATCCAAGCGAAGCCGCGAAAACTTACCTTCCAAACAATTCTTGCCGAAAAATAAAAGATTCGAAAAACGCCTGGGAGGACCCGAAACTGCATCTCGTGTCTTACTCGGAATTTAAATCTCATTGAAAGATTGAAAAGAACCACTTTAGTTCCATGCCCCTTTAAATTTTTCTTCCCTCTAGGAATTCGAAATTCGAACGATGCAGATGTGAAATTGCCGGGGCTGCAAAAATGCGAAGACTTGCAAACGTGTGACTAGATTGAGTCGAATTACTGGTGATGCCACGAAGACCTATGGACACTTGAATAAGTAAATGCGAATTTTATTCCAAAAGAAGGACCATTTTTTATTCAGTATCAGTTCTTTGAATCCTATGTTAAATGTTTATTCGGGTTGCATCAAAAAAGCGCATCAGTCAGATGTGGGGAGGAAAAGGGATTTATAAAATTCTTGTAGAAAGTTTTGTGAATCGATTAGTTACGTTTTTCAAAAATTACATTGAATATATAGTACTTGTTAGAATAAAAATTTCGACGGAATATTATTTCTTGATAAAAAATAAACATATACAGTAAAATACACTTAATGCAGTGCTTCTCAAAAATTTCACAATTTGCTGCCCAATATTTAATTATAATATATATCTAAGTAAAATATATCGAATATAAGTATATCGAAAAAAAATATTTTAAAAGAGTATTAATTTGAAAGGAAGCAAAACAAAATACATTCTGACATAAAAAAATAAAATGCACATTTACAATGATATATAACATACTTATAAATGTATCAGTACTGCTCAATTAATTTGATAATGAATGTATCAATCCTAAGTTATGAACAAGATTAATACTTACTATTGACTCTTGATGGTTTTGTCATATACAAAATTTAATGCTTATCCTGATAATTTGTACGGCTCATAATTAAAATCGTACTGTAGCTTTAGCGTCAAAGTACATTGTTGAATTCAATACATTGTTATTGTATGGAGGGGGCAGGAGGAAATTATGATTGAAAACTGGTTCGCAAACGTTGAAAGTTTGAGAAGCATTGCTATACTTTGACGCTAAAGCTACAATACGGCTTAAACCTCTTAAGAACCATCGGCTTATATAAATGTATCTCTGAACCAAAGCGTTAATTGTCCCGGGCATTTATATACGTCTTTCCGAAGTACTATATTTTTGGGCACTGCTGTCCATAAAATTATTTCGAAGACTTTGGAAAACAATAAAAGAACCTTCACAATGTTTGCTAAGGATTTATTTGTTTCAGAGGATTTGCTTATTTATTCGTTTTCTTCCCCTTCCTCCAATACATCACATTTGTTCTTCTACGTGAGAAACGATGACCCATGGGATCGCTGGTAATTAGTAAACTTGTTCTTAACTTAGTATAGTTAAATTAATTATAAAATACATTGTGCAGTATTGATACATTTATAAGTGTATTATATCAGTGTAAATGTGTATTTTATTTTTTATAATATTAGAGTTTTTTTGGTCTGTTCGCTTTGAATAAATTAATACATTTTATTTAAAAAAAAAATTTTGTTTTCGACTTTTCAATATGCTTAGACCCCCCTCGTAGAGTTATCGTGCCCTCTTATGGGGATGCTCCCCACTGTTTGAAAAATGCTGGCTTAACGGGAAAACTCTTAAGACGAAAAATCGGTTAACACGAAATAATACGCCGGTCCCGATAAACTACTATTTATTTTCATGTATTTTTTATTTTGACACAAAAGAAGTTCGCTTAACACGAAAAGATTTCCTTTCTAGGAATAAACAAAAACGTAAAACACCAACTTGGACTGCATCATTGGAGTATCCTACTATATCATCTAAAGAATTCATTGCATTAGATGATAATAATGCTTGTACCCCAATTACGACAGACATAGATGTTTTACAGTAAATTAAAAAGTCAAAAAATATCACTGATGCAGATTCCGAAGATGGAAATGTAGTTATTAATGCCGCTCCTGTTCCCACGTCATTCGAAATGAGGAACATCATGAAAAGTATGCGTAGTTATTTTGATGCACATTCTAGTGGTGAAATGAAGGGAAACATGGCTGACATTGAATAATTTGTTGACAATCCGATGCTAAAAAAGACAATGAAAAGAAAAAAATATCAAATAATTTTCACAAAACTCAATAAATGTGCTTCTGGTGAATATATGTTTCTTTTTTTTTAAATATCGTTTAACACTTAAAAATATTTTGATCCCCTCAATTTCATGTTAAACGATTTTCACTGTATGTAGGAAAAATGTTACACTTAGATCAAATAATCGCTCTTTTTGTGGAAAAAAATTGCAAAATGGTATTGCATTTTTCTACGTTTATGACGGTTTTTTAATTGGTCGTATACAGACATCGTTAAACCTACTTTTCTAGAAAATTCCACGAACTTATTATTTTTTTTTAAATATATATTCGAAAACTCTAAATGTTTATTGTTAGAGTTATTAGAGTAAAATGGGACAATTTATGTTTTTCATTTGAAAACCTTAAAAATGATTATCAAAGTTGTATGAAATCCCTCCCTAAGAAAAAATCGTATTTTTAAGACACATTTATTAGCTTCAACTGTATGTAACAAAATATTTGAACTCAATTTTTACCCACTTTAAAAGGTTAGATTAGTTCAAAATTTTGCAAACTTGTCAAGAACTGATGACAGTACAATTATTTAATAATTTTGTTCAATTGTCCTGATCAGGATCCTCAGGATTGATGATTTCCCATTTTCAGATTTGGCAACCAATTCCATTATCACGGATTAACAGCCAAATAATATTACAATAAATAATCGCATGAAATCAAATTTTTATTAAAACTAAGATAATTCTAAGCAACTTAAGAAAACAGTAGTATAAGATTAAATAACGAGACTTATTTTTATACGTGGCAAATACTGCAACTGAATCAATTGAAAAAGCACAATTCGATTTTTATCAGATTCATAACATTGCATTAGAAGAAGTATTCTTAATTGAACCACATCTCAAAAATAAATTTAGTAGTCATGTGCGTATTTAGTACTTTGTAGAACGGCGAAAGCTATAAATAGAAAAAAAATCGTTTGCTAAGCTGAATTTTATCAAAAAATAATGAAGTAAACGTTGCTATTTCTGGTGAGTTTTTCTGTACTAGTATTTGCAGTGAATCCAAATACTTATATACACTTGCAATTTTCTATAAAATTTAATGTTTTCGACTAATGTAAAAATAAATACATCAGAATCGTAACTCCTTTTATGATTTCCAACTCGTTCTAAATATAATAAAATATAATATAGCTATTATTTTAAATAATTAATAATCAAAGAACTACTAAAAATTATGCCACAAAAGTCTTCATACACTTAAAAAAACCTCAACATAGCTTTAAATATTGTATTTCTTTCTTAATTTAACTTAGTAGGATATATTTTAGCGTCCACAATAACTTTTAAACGTCTTGATATAAATTTCATCTTTTTTTTTTTTTAATAATAATTTTTGTATCGATGTTCCCCCCTATTCTTCTGTGATTATTGCTTTTACTTCACATTTTGCTTTTTATATATCATATTTTCTTTATTAAGATCGAATTCTCGCGAAATATGTTCTACTAGATTTAAATTAGGTGATTTAGGAGGTTTTTCAAAATTTGGAACAGTTATAGAGACACCAGTGGTGTACATTGAGAGTAGAGCGCGTAGTATCATTATCTTGTTAAAAATCAAGTAGTCTGCAGTATGCAAATTTTGCTTGGATAATTTCAAATGTTTCAGTAAAAAGGTTAAATAGAGCATGATTCACAATAACATCAAAATGTACCAAATTACCCAACCCTGTTGCTGATTTACACCCCCACGCAAGAATGTCTGACAAAATTAAGCAAATTTACAATTTTTTTAAAGAAACTATCTTAAGATTTTACTAAAAAACAGGTTTAATACATTTTGTGCATTGTTTTATATATGTGCAAAAAATATTTTACATACTATTCACGAGAACCCTGAGCCAAATATCGGAACACCGGAACGAATGAGAAAAATACAGATTGCAATAACTTTTGAACTAATTGGGATTTTGAAAAGCGCCATATATATTCGTGATCAGCGTTGAAGAGAGATACTTTTTTTAAAAAATCTACCTAATGATAAGCATGTATTATGAGATTTCAAAAAAATATGTCCAACAAATTAAACAGAAAAACAAAAAAATTTTGAACTAATTATTTTTGTATCTTTACAGAATAATTAAATTATTTTTATTAAGGTCACAAAATAGCTAAGCTCTATTGAAAATTTTTAAAGATATATGTCCCACAAATAGAATCTTAAATTTGGTGAATTCTAAATATTTTTAGCATGTCTTGGTATCTGTAATTTTTCTAAGAAATATCACCTATTAGTGGTGTTAACCTTAACCTTTTAAGTTTTTCCTTTTCATTGATTAAAAAATGAATTTTAAAATTATAGATTTAAAAATACGATAACCTTTTTGGCATAAACCAGCTCTGAAAGAAAAACTTAAATTACCCAGAAAAAAATATAATCGATAAAAAAAATAGAAAATCATATTAAATGTGTTTATAGAAACAGAACTAACCTCAAAACTAATTAAAATGGTAAATATATTATTTAAAACATGACAGGAATATTTAAAAATTTATTTTAAATAATATTTATTAAGAAGTTTGCAAAATATATAGTTATTTCCCTATAAAAAAATATGCTTATATTTAATTTACTCGCCCGTCTTACTCCATTGAATTGTGTCGAAAGCATCTGTTTTGTTTCCCGCAACGTAAAAATTAAAATTTTCTGCCGTGTCATAATTTATTAACGTCATTATGGCTTGCCAAATAATTAATTTTTGAACGCTTTTAACGAAATGACTTGATATATTTAGCCCTGTACTAGGCTAGGTGTAAAGTTGGATGTTTGATGTGAAGATCATATGAAAGCGTTGACATAAAATTAAAATGTTATCCATGCATAGCAGATGTATGTCACAAAATTAAATTGCCTTTAAAAGAGATCCTGCATATCATGACACCAATTTTATTCACTGAGACATTTTGTGTCATATTTTAACATAACTTGCATTCTTTTTAATGTAAATTTGTTATTATAAAAGCTAAATAATATATATATATATATACTTAAACTTTAAAGAAGCTAATGATTAAAAAGAACTATGCAATTTTAAAAGTGGAAGTGTTGAAGTGTTTATAACTGTGTTGCTCTCACTAATTTGATATATATTTTTTTTTACTTTTAATTTGGTCTTAACAGTTTTACATTTGAAATGATTCGATTCCTTAAAGAAGAATATCACTTATTTATTTCTCTTAAGCAAAATATGATAGTTCTGAAATACAAATAGTATTATTGATTTAGTATTGTTACGAATTTCGTGCTATTAATTATATATTTCATCTTAAGATAGAGTAACTAATTTTTATCGGAATGTGTTTAATACGATAGTATAACATTTTAATGCATTTATTTTATTATGAAAATTGTAATATTCACAAGCAACGCCATCCCTTTCACTATAATAACGTTTCAATGAAAACTTGGCGAAATACTGGCAATACAGCCAAGTTGGCATCATTTATGGCAATTTGGTGACCATATGGATGGTTATGGAAACCACAGGAGAAATCTATAACTCGATGATCTATGACGTAAGTGGATTTTTTGTGAAAACACTGGAAGGTAATCGCGTTAACTAAATAGAGGTCTCTCGCCGAAACTGAGTCAATATTGCTTCAGCTGTTGAAGAGTTCACTCGTAAACGGATAATCTTTTTTATTATGTACCTCTATTTTTAGACACTGATAGATGTGTCTGACAGTTGTAGAAGGTATGGGAATTTTCTAGGACACAGTGTGCTAATTTTATGGCTCTATGCTGTATTTTTTTACGAATTGTTTTTCAACAGTAAACTCAATCACTCTTAAGGAACTGTTTTGTTCTTTGGGACTGATAGGATAAAATCCCCGAACCCGCGAGGTACATAACAGTAGGATTCAAAATTCCCGGACTGAGCCTATAACGTGAATTTTTTTTGCAATTGAGTGGCTACGATAACAATTCGGTATTACTGCGTTCTCCCCCTTTTCTAAAGAAAGTTTGTCCCAAAGCATATGGTCGGAGGCTCTCCGCGGCGTCGTATTTTGCACACTGATGCATTTAGTTGTCGGCCACTAAAAGAAATTGCTCTTGTTCAGCAGAGAATTAATATCAAATTTTGTGTTCGTTCGGGAAAAAAGTGCTACGGAGACTCACTAAACTTTGTGGAGTGTGTAAGACAGTAATACATTATCGTGAACTCAAGCTTTTAAGTGGCATTGATGTTTCAGAGAAAGCAGGGAAAGTGTTGAAGAATGAGAAATGCCCTGGACATACACAGACTTCCCGCACCGTTGAAAATATGGAAAAGGTTTCTTCGGCGGTACGCAAGAATAGGCTTTAAACAATATCAGACTCAGTTGGGATGTCCTCGGCTACATGTCAACGGATACCGACTAACTATCTTAACATGCATAGAGTGTGTCAACACATCGTTCACCGCATATTAAACGAAGACCAATCTGCAGATAAATTTAAAAGTGCATCGCCGGCTGAATTAAATGGCATAGCTAAAAGTGGATTCCAGAAATATTTCGATGACTTTTACAAGCGATGGTAAAGGTGTGTTGTTGCTCAAGGGTCTTATTTCGAAGGAGGATGTGTTTCAGCAATATAATTGGTATTATTTTTTAAGTTATAGACTCGGTTTTCGAGGGAACTTTTGAATCCTACTACATTTAACGATTCTGCTATGTATGTGTATATGTGTGTGCGATCGTGTGAAATATTAAATTGTAATTTTTCTAAATGAAGATCGGAATATATCAGTTAATATTATGCATTTTAAACATGCAAATTGCATTATTGAAGAATTTTCTGGTAAAATCAAACAGTTTTTACAATTATCTCGTTTCACACGTGTATACTTTTGAGTGAATTCAAAAACAAAGAATAATATGGATTTTACTATCTGTGTGTGAAAAAGTTTCTTACTTTAAAATTCTTAATTTTTAAGTGTGAAATTTTTCATTTTTTTCACTCTTGCTTCTTCCACTGAACCACAATTCATCTTTGTTTTGCAAGTACAATGGATTGGATAACATCATTCTTGAGAGAAGTACAAATAAGATATCGATGCAGTCAAATGCTGTGTAACTTGAACAATGCTCTTCATAATTGTACTATATCAATTTCAATACTAAGTCTGTAGTTTGTGGAATATTCTCAGTTTCTTATAGATTATTCCACAACAAAATATCTCTTATTGTATATCAAATTTTCTGAATAAGTCTTTTACCTATATTTTTCCCCAATTTCTAATTTAAAGGATTGTGTTATATGCTGTATGGAGAGTTCTATTACTATATATCGAATTCCCAAACGACATAAAGAATATTTACGGTGAATTTTAATATGGCTTTCTTATTTGAAATCGTGTTGATTTGGAGGTGAATACATCCAACATACTTGGAATTTACCAGTATTTATCCTGTATATATAAGCGCGAAAGATTCTTTTGTTTTAAAATATCACAAATAAAATTATGTGTCTAATGCTTTTTTGAAAAAAAATATATGTTGTTCCTATTTTTAAGTGTGACATAATAAAATTATTCGTAACAATAATCACAAAATATAGTATCAAAATTAAAACTTTTTTTTTTATTTCTAATGGCGAATGCAAAGTATAAAAGCTTAAAAGTACACACAAATAACAAGGAAGGAATAATATTGAAGTAAATTCGAAGTCCTTATCTCAAAAGCTATCTTAGATGCCAGTAAATCACCATTTCGGAGTCACAAAACTTGATGTACATCAACGGAGTAGTCCCGATTCATTGAAATTGCTGAATTACGAAGAGAGTAGCCCGAGTTGAAAAAAATTAAAATGTGATGGATATTATCTGCAAGGCAGTCATGTCCAGTCAGAAATTGGAGCTGGGCTTTCCAAAGTCAAGCTCTGAGGTTTTTTTAAAGAAATCTTCAGTGTTCCGATGCCTTAATTTTTATTCCATGTTGAATTTGGGTTTTATAACTTTTTCCTATTATTTGCCTGATATACGTGGGGTGACAAAAAACACAGACTGGTCAAATAAATCATTGTACTTACAAAATCAGTTCTCCGTGATAGTATCGCCTTAAAAGTCATTCCTTTCAGCAATCGCACACTTCTGCATTCGGTGCTGCCATTGCAAGAAACAGTTCTGGAAGGAGATATTTGGAAGGACCTTCGGCAGATTCTCCATTTTTGTCTGAACCTCTTCAACTGAGGAACTGAGGTAAAATGGGTTCCCTTGCAGCAAGATTTAACAGTAGGAAATTAAAAAAAAGTCGCATGTGGCAACATCATTTGAATAAGGAAGATATACCATCACAGTGATGTTTTTGCTGGTTAGAAACTTCTGAACACATAAGGTCGTGTGAGCGAGTGTCTTGGTGCAACAGACATCATTACACCCCAATTCTTGTCCTTTTTCTCCTTTATTTTTCACGAAGTCTTTTTATTACTTCAATGCAGTAGTGTTGATTAACAGTCTGACCACTGATGTGAATGGATACCCACTCCTATCACGAAGTTTGGCAATGTCTTGGTCTAAAATAACTGACTTTGGGCACTTAGTAGGTTCATCATTTTCCACATTTACCTTTCCTTCTGAAAACAGCTTATACAATTCAGACACACGTGCATAAATTAAAGTTTCCTCTCCGTAAGACTCTGTTACTATTCGAAATGTTTTCGCGATTGATTTCTTAAATTTCACATGAAACTCGATGTGGATTCGACATTTTTCGGGAGTAATGCAGTTGCAGGTGTTCACTCAACGACGCAGTACTCCAAACTGGTGTACTTGCCACATGGATAAAGGAAGTCTCTGGGATGACATCATCAAAACAGTTGCTGCCAACTCCTCGCTTTTTTCAAGCTATGCACTTTGACTCGTTTTCTTTGTGCCACACCTTGTACTTAGAAACGGATATAACTTGAAAATAGTGCAGTAGATTTTGTTTGTTGCAGTTGTGAGGCTACCAACCTGTTTGTTCCTAAAGATGACGCAGTAAGGAGGTTTTTTTTGAAAAACCACGAGGTTTGTTTTCCTATTTTCAAGCAAATTCATATAGATAATGCCATTATTGGAAGTTTTCTTCTGATGGGGGACTGGAGAAGCAAATGACCTATATTTAAGTTTAGAATAAGAAAATATTCTAACTGTAACATAGCTTTCCTCATAAACTAATAAATATTTCAACGCAATTCAAACAGTCTACTATTTTCGATCAAATCTGTTCAAAATTTCTCTTCGGATATATAAAAGGAAAGTATATTCTAAAAGAACCCTGAGAATCTGGTAATTGAATCTTCATAATAGGAATCATACGTAAATACATAAAATCCCTTAGATTTCGGGTTCATAATTTCCAGGTACAGATTTCAGATAATTTCCATAAATCCAGAACGTAACACATCAAAACATCGGTAGATTTATTCCTCTTACACGGTGGTTCATGTGAGTGACATAAGTGTGCTTTGTACAATATCAGGAGGGTTATAAGCCTCTGAAGACCTTTGAGTAACATCTGGTAATTTAAAATATATTTTGACAGTCTGAATAAATATTAAAAAAAATTTCGTTTTTTAAAATTTTAGTATCTTTTAAGGGATACATACATCTAAAATTACTGACAGGTATAATTCATTTTTCATAAGCAATCAAATACTTTCTCATCAAAATATTTTTTGTTTACACATAAATATTCTTATTCTTATTTTATGTGTAATCATGCATATATTTGAAATTTCTCAATTATTTACATAAAAATAATAAAAATGGCATGCATGGGTAAAAAAAAAATTATATTGTCCTCCAGTTTATAATGTGATTTTTTATAATTTTTTTAAAAATTTTATGAGAGTATCTAAATTGAAATAACAAGAATTAAATAAGTAAAAGTGATTTTGTATTATTTTAAAATGAATTTTACAACTAAAATTTTCTAGATAAAAATAATTGATTCTATTTTAAAAACAATGTTCTCTCTGAAAACTTCTATTTATTAATCCGTACATTCCAATATTAAAAGATTTAGAAGATTATTTTCTTTTAAGTAACTTTATCTACAATGGGTTAAATTTCTTTTTAAAAAGGAAATAAGTTTCCCAGCAAAATACAATTTTAAATTTGTTGCACAAATATACTAAATAAAAAGCAATTACCGTAAAACTCATGGTATAACGTGCACTGTCGTATTTCGCACACTTTTACTTTCAAGGTACATTTTTTAAATTTTTCGGTATATTCCCTGTATTAAGCGCTCCCCGTTTTTTAGAAGAAACCTTAAATGCACGTATGCAATGCTCTAGTATTTTGAAATCATTTATTCGAAGTATTGTTCCAAGCCTAAGAAAAAAAATGGTACACTTCTAGAACAACAATCCTTTTTCATAAGGAATGCCATTTCTTTCAAACAAACAGTATTTTGGTGTATGTAGAAGTCTTATTTTTTTATGCTCGTCTTTTTTTTATTTTTAAAGTCGTCATTTTTATACCCCACGTTTAACGCTCTTCCGTAAATTTCGATCTTATTTTTTGTGTTAAAAGTGAGCGTCTTAAGCCAGATTTTTCGGTAAGCAATTCCACGAAAATAATAATTCGAATACATTGGGTAAAATACTTGGAATATTTTCTTATAATTTTATTCATGAAATTAAAAAAGCATTCTGTAAAAGATACCATGACTAAAAATTACTCTAACAAAATATCCCAAACAATACGAAATTTGTGTTTAAACAAATTATTCTTATGCTTCATTCTCAAGAATTTCGGCTATCTTCTGCGGCTCACAACTTCTTGAATTATTTCAGCACATAAAATCGAATTGCCTCCACACTAACTTCAAGAAGCTGAGAAATTCTTCGTAGAAGGAAAGCTCCTTCAATTAATTTAATCTACTTTTTCCACGCTATCAGGATCATTAAGTTCTTTCGTTTAATTCGCTAAAGTGAGACCACTACTTGTGTTTTAAATTATAGAAGTCCATAAAGGCCTTAGAATTTTATCATTATTTCTTTTCATTGAAATTCTGAAAGTAAATATGCGAAAAAATTGTCGTTTTTTCTTGATATCACTGTACACTCTAAGAGAGCTTTTTCTTTTGAAGCTCTTTAATTTGTGACGATTTTCACAATGGGCTTAGATATACCCATAATTAAGCTTCTGGAGGAACTTGAGCTCAAAATTTGCTAAAAGGATAATTTTTGATGTTGTTGTCCTGATTTTAGTTCATTGCGCTTTCAAAGCAGTTTGTGTTTTACATACATATTGTACTTCGATGTGGGATTAATTGACAAATCGAAACAAAATCATGTTTTTCAAAAAACTAATTATAACAGTTCCTTTTTTTTTTCTTTACATTTTTAGTTAAAATGTAAGAGCCGATTGAATTAAGACTAAAAAAACAACGACAAAGGAGTACATGAATTTTTATTACATTTTTAATACAACCTTTGATAATAAAGTTTGGTGAATGAAGTCAGAACGGTTAATCTGGCAAGACTGGTGAAACAAAACGCTACACATGAGTAGCTGCAGGTATTCACCTTCTGCTCCCACCGTTTGTGAGTTGAGACTCATTTGTGTTCCATGAAAGATATGTTTTGCAAAGAGCTTACTCAGTTCATTGTATCTCCACTAAAGACAGAAAAATGAAGGAAAAAAGATCAATTTAAATTTTATATTAAACTTGGTAAGGCACCAAAAGAAATTTATGCGATGCTGGTACGCGTTTATGAAGATCAAACTATGTCCATGAATTGTGTGTACGAGTGGTTCCCCGTTTTCGAACAGCAGGAAAAGTGCTTCTGACAACCTCGCTCTGTCGGTGACGAAAACATTGAGAAAGTGAAGAAATTAATCACTAAAGATCGTAACTTAACTGTGCACATGATAGGTAATGAATGGTCTGCAGATTAACCGTGAGTCCATGCGACAAATCGGTACCCAGAATTTAGGGATGAGAAGAACATGTTATCGGTATTGACGATATTCCTAACATCCAATGAAACGTGACTAGGCTTTGGAACTGCATCCCAAAAGAAGACTTCTTGAAAAATTTCCAGGGCATGTGTAGCAAATCTCAACAGTGTATAATTATGGGAGGTGACTATTTTGATGAACAGTAAGGTAACTTTCGTTAATATTTCATCTACACTAATGTTACAGGACTATTCAACAAACTTTATTGTCAGAGGTTGTATTTACTCAGTTATTTTATATCCAATAAGTTATATCTGAACACACAAAAAATAACCTTTCTCTTTTATTCCACTCTTTCCTCTGTCTCTCTATTTATATGCAAGGTGGTCCCAAATTCATGGTAAAAATTTTAATGGACATTGTAACAATCCTTTATTGTATAGGAATGGTGGGCGCAAGGGAATCGGTGAGGCACAAACACAAAAATTAAGAGATGAAAGAAAAAAAAAAAAAACAAAGTATTTATTTAAAACGTCGTTGACAAGTGTAATTTTACAATAACTGTTCATAACCGTTCAGCACATGAGCTATGAAGTCGAGCTGCACCCAACATTGCTGTATCATCCACTGGTAGCCGAATAAGATAATCTGCTTGAATAAAGACTCACTGGAAATGGAAGATGTGTCAGCAATTTTCGTTTAACACTCTACAAACGGCCAGGTGACTCACACTTACGTAATGATCTACAATAATTTAAGATGCTTTCTTCTGGGCTTGGACTGCGTATAGCTCTTCTTCGACAAGCATCATGTCTGGCGTTGTGGAACGAACGTGTTTCCCGAAGTTGACGTTGAAACCGCTGAAAAATTTGTTTCCCCAGAGTGGAGAGAAATGGCACTACTTGTCATGCAGCAGGTTTGAAGGAAGGCTGGTTTAAGCTAATTTCGGGTCCTGGACGCAGAAGATCTATGGGCCCCCTAGACACTGGCGGATCGAAATTTATAACCAGAGAATCTGCTTTAGTCTATCTTGTCTGGGTCCTTTTAAGTCCCTTCCGGGCCTCTGGGCGCTCGCCCCAAGCACCATTGGATAAACCGGCACTGCTAGCGGGTAGGTAGTGAAAGTGCTCGGACAGTTTAGGACAATTGAATTGGCAAGACGCTTTGGGAATTGATCTGGTTTGGAAGTGCGAGCCATGGCTCGCTTTTTATAGGTAAAGAATGTGTCCGCATCTGACATTTACAATCAAATCATGGAAGTTAATGGTGAAGAAGCCATGAGCAGATAAAATGTAGCGAAATGATATCCCTATTTTCAATCAGGTAGACAGGATGTCGGAAACCGCAACTAGGCAGGGAGCAGACAGCCAAGTTCTTCAACGACAGAAATCAACACGGCACGAATTGAAGAAATGATTCAAATTGTTAGACGGGTAACTCTGCGTGAAATCTCATCAGACATGGCACTGAGTTATGGTAATGTGCAGCATTTCGTTTCTGATGTGCTGCGGTATTCCAAGACAGATACCACCGACATCTACCGAGACCTGTCTCATTGAAGAGGTACTAGATTTCTACTAAGACATGTTAAACAAGTTGGTTCTGATAAATAACTAAATAGACTTGGTGATTATGTCGAAATGTGATAGGCACGTGTGCCTCTTAATTTCCTTTTGCATTTGTTGTCTATTGTTAATAAATATTTCTTTATTCAACTTGTACCTTTTTTTCTGATCACCCCTTTTATATATATGCAGAATGAGAGAGATATTTAAGGATTCGTTACCAGGGTATTTATTTCCATTTATTATGGCACAATTTAAAATAACCAATTCTATATTTGTTAGAAAAAACATGCAAACACTTTAAACATTTTATTGCATACATTTCATTTTACATCCAAGCTACACCAAAAAATATGCATTTCATACATTTAAAAACACAAAACCAACTCTACAATATTTAATAAAATCTCCGACATTAGAACTTATTTTTTAGAAGTAAGACATTCCGCATATCGCTTAAATTTATTCGGTTTTCTTTTTCCCGTCTTTTTTCTTGAGACTTCTTACTTTGATTGTATATTTTATGCAGATGTTTCGAATTCAGAATTTTTCAAAATTTTTCCACTGGGGAACATATTTAGATCTAATAGATTGAAGAAAATTCATTTTAGTCTCCCTTTTTTTCATATAAAAATAGCCGTTCAGGCCTTGAACAAGTCGCAATTCATCAAAAAACTGCTCGCTTTTTTTATTATTCAGAGAACAAATCAGAGAAACGCTTTTGTAGCATGACGTTTCCAACTATTGTCGAATCTTTATTATAGAAATGCAAATTTTAAATCCTTCCGGGAAGAAAAACATCAAAGTGGAACTTTAAAATATTGTTTATTGCTCAGGAACTTAAATTATTCTAAATATCTTAGCCTTTTTACAAGACTGGAATCTTGGTGGAATAGCGAATATTTGTGAAATAAAAAAAAATGTCGCTTATCTACTGTTTGCACAGAGTAGAAATTGTTTTTCATGTAGATAGGATAAAAAAAAAGGATTTAAACCTCTCTGTTTTTAATCAGTGGTGCTATTTTATTATTCTTTTTTTCGTATTCATTGAAAAAGTTTTCATCATAATTTATTTCCATACATTTAAAATGTTATCTGTAGCAACAACTGAAAAAAACCCGGATTTCGTTTATTCGTTGTTCCATTTGGTGAAATACGTTTTCATTTATTTTTCTGTTTTATGCATGTATTCGGCCTCATTGCTGGTTGATAAATAGTAAAATTGAAAAATAATTCTGGATCTACTGTGATACTTAATGGTTTTACTTTTGCAATTAATAAATAAATATTTACTCCTTGCGTGAAGAAAAGGGGTAAATGCGTAATTTATTTTATTTGTGAGTTAATTTTGTTATAAAATGCATATAATCCAATTTGGGAAAAAATTATTAAGGTTTGCTTAAATGATGAATAAATGCTGATTCTTATAGAAGATCACTTTGAAAATATTTTACAGATTGAATTGCTGAATAAAATAGTAAAAAATTAACAATTTAAACGCATTAAACATGTCCTTTTAACAAATTGCTGGGGAACTTCACATTACCTGAGTAATGAAATGGTTAAAAACAAAACAATGTGGAATGAAAAAGGAATCAATGTTCACTATTCCAGAAAATTGTATAAAATATCATCATAATTGAATCTGCTGTAGTTCTAAATATCGTAAATTGTGACGAAAACATTAACAGAGTTATTTCTAGAGCAGGAAAAAAATTGATTTTTAAAGCAATTATTGTGTGCAAAAGCCCCAATTGACTTAACCAATGATGAATCGGAAAATTGTTACGGATCCTGTATATATATATACTAGCTGAATTTATATCAGGTCAATTCATCGATTACTTGAAATTAGATTTTTCCGTTTCTAGTAAAATAAGATATTAAAAAAATTGAAAACATCATTTAAACATTTAGATAAGTTTAACTTACTCTTTCAATATAACAGGAGAATTGTTTTCTCGTCATTGTTCTCAGGAAGATATCTTGAAGATTTATTTCTGAAAGAAATTAATTTGATTCACGCGATTCGTAGTTAATTTTAATTCACTCATCCACAATAAGGCTAAGAAATTTTTTCAAATAATCTCTGAAGAAAGAGTGAGTGCGAGAACAAGATATTTTTTTATCATTTGCATAACCCAAGTAGAACTTAAATCTAACAGAAGGATTGAAAGAAGCCATTTCGTCCCTTTTGTATTCCTTTTCTGCATACGAATTCCAATTTCAAACAATGCCAGTGTTTAAACTGTGAAAGTGCTAAAATCTGTTGCAGCACGGTGAAACTATTTCGAGATACCAGAATTGCTTTGAAGGGTTGGAGGTATTTGAATTGTTTAAAGAAAGTTTTATTTTTGAGATGGAAAATAAGTTTTTATTGAGTATTACATTTTTTTTAAATCCTGCATTAAAATCAGTTTTATTTTATTTCTAAAATACACTTATATGCATGACTTTTTAAAGGTAATAAAATAAAGAAAATTATTATATGGTAACGTTGATAATTTCTCGGTATATTGCAATATGTATCAATACATAAATAGACTTGCATATTCATATCATTTTACAGACTTAGGATTTTCACAAAATCGTATAAATGTGTATATATATATATATATATATATGCTATATGCGATATTGCTATTACTTCATTTTACATGGCTGGAAGCATTAACTAGATCCTGTGTTCATGTGATATATATATAAGTTTATCATCTTCCAGTCTCTCATTCAAAAATTTTAACTCTTTAATAGTAAGTAGTATGTTAAATTTTATTGTTATATATTTTTAATTAGTAGTAGTGTATTTTATTTGGTAATAATTACATTTTATTATATTTTTTCTTTTCCTTATGTCCCAGTGTATAAGCTAATTACATATGAAGGTTGGCTAGCCAAAACACATGTTTAGACCTGCAATCTTGATTCCAAGGTCAGGAATTTTCTATTGTTATACTTAGGTTTATAACTATATATATACATATATAATCCATATAAATATAAACAAATAGTTATATATATTTATGTGTGTGTATTAATAGAAATAATCTAAAAATTATATCCATTAAAAATTACAATACTATGGGTGACATGTAGGCTATACTTCGTTACAGCTAATAACAGGCAGAAACAGTAATGATCTTAATTCAGGATGACCAAGTAATAAACGTAGTTTCTTGTTTTCCATTAAATTGAAAGTTGAAATTAGATACAAATTCAAGATATATAATTAAGCAAAGGTGTCCAAGTAAAAAAATTCGGCCAAAAGTTTTTCAAATTAAAAAAATATAAATAAATATATGCCCATATTTTATTTTTTAAGAAATCAATTGCACTTTGATTATATTTGTGCGTTATTTTTGTCGATAAAGATGTATTTTTAAAATAAAAATGTGGGTATTATATTGTTAATAAATACATTTAAAAAAAATGCGAAAATCAAAAGTTGGCAACAGATGAACAAATTGGCTGAAAATGTGATTTTATTTATCATCTGACAATGAGGTTCCATGAATTTATTCCACTGTATATAAAACAATGGAGCCACAGTTCCGAATATCCTGACTTGCAACAAATGGCAAATTCCTTATCTCAGACATACTTCAAGTCCAAATCACCATTTTGGCCAATGTCAAATGACCGACATTTTTTTTCAGACTCAAACGATTGCAAACTGAGATCTCACGAGACTCATTTTTTCTATTTTGTATAAATTTTGCTTTTAGTTTTAATTTAAACCTTCTTTAACTTTTACTATATTTTTATCTTGTTTTCTTATTTTTTATTTCCTTTATTAGAGTCACGTCTTTTCTTAGAATTCCAGGATGTTGCAACAAAGGCAATTTATTACTCTACTTTCTTTTATGTATTATATCAAGCGAATGCACATCGGATACACAGGTTTTAGATAGGAAAAAATAAGACTAAAACTGACTACAACAAGACTACAACTAATTATAAGGGAAGAGAGAGTGTTACAGATTTGTATATAAATATATCGGTTTCAAAAACGCTAAGGTATCCGAACACATTGGAAGTACCAAATTCGGTCAAAGCATATAGTTTTTGCTTTGTATTTTATTGAATAGAACCATCGTTTGGCTTTACTAAATATACTTTGTTTTGCTTCTATGTTGACCCCTAGAAGCCAATTTACAATCAATTTTATAAAATTAGAAAAAACCGGAAGTGGATCTTTATTTTACCAGAAATGGGCACTTAAATTGGTCAAAATATGACATTTCGATTCTGATAGCTCTATTCTTATGAAACTTTTTGAGTCTGACACGTTTATATTTCTAGAAATGTACTAAAATATTTCTCAATTTATGAATACTTTTTAAATTATGGCCTATTATTTAAATACTGGTCTCCTAAAGAATTTCACATTTCTTATATATTTACTCAATCATGAAACATGAAAAGTTTAGTCCATTTTCTAGATAAATGCATTTAATTTGCTTTAGTAATAATTTTACTGATGTAAGTTTATTACTTTTTTTTTCTAATTGCTTTTAAAGGTTTTCAAAAATATTGCTAACATTTCACATATAATTCTGATTTTTGTAAAGTTCACACAATTTTTCTTTTTGAATATTCTTAGTTAAATATTAGTATTTATTGGTATTGATTCCTAAAAAAGCATTTATAATGTTTAAGTATTTAATTTTTAAAAAAGTACTCCAAAAGTGTTCAGATACCTTAAATGGAAGTCGAATTAAAATACTTTGCATGTTAAAGATAAAATAGAGTCTTCCGTTTTCTCTGAAAACTTCTGAGATTTTATGCATAGTCATTTTTTTTTTGTACTGAAAATTATTTAAAATACAAAGAATTTTTTGAAAAATTCGTTATTGTAAGAAAACATTATCTCAAATGGATATTGAGCATGTCAATAAAATGTTTTATAAGTCAAGAATAACAGGAAAAAAATGGTCTTTTTTACGACAAAATTAAACTATGTAATTTTTTCTGAAAATGTCTCAGATTCAAAAATTGCCTTCAGTGGGCCAGTCATGGCCGAGGGCCACGGGTTGAAGACCTCCTACTGTACATAATAAAAACTTAAAGAAAATCTCTTAACAAAATGCATTTTCGATATTATTGTTTACTTTTATTTAAATATTGCTGTTGCAATTTTTCTTATTAAATTTTGATTTAAATGAAGCTTACATAGACTGAAAAAAGAAGCAGTTTTCTTTAAATCCTTCTTAGATTAAAAAAAATAAAAATAAAAAATTTAGTAGAAAGATTCATTACATATATTTAAAAAGGAATTACTAAAAATTCGAATATTCCACCGATAATGTCTAAAAGGTAAACAATAATAACTGCATTAATCCTAAAGAAACATGCACTAATTACTTTAAACAAAAAATGAGTTGTGCAAAAAAATGCAGTTTAATTTATTTTCTTTTTTAATTTTATCTCGCCAGGGGGGAGCATCTGTTCTGTTTCCCATTATCTTAGAACGAAAATTGTCAGTCATGTCAAAACTCAATGATGTCACTATTCATTTCCTTACGATTAAATTCCGAATTCTTTTCAGAAAATTACTGACAACGTTTTGTTCATGTTGGGTAAAATTTTGAAATTGCATTTTGAAACGACGAGTTTGTGAGAACATTGATGGGCTACTAAACGGTTATGAAGTTTAAAATTTAATAAAAACATTCGCATTTCAGTAGTAATTAAAATTAGTAAGTGTTTATTTCGAAAGTAA
>BMAO01016225.1:0-30497 GCA_019973975.1 Trichonephila clavata | reverse complement strand
TATAAAGGAGAAAAGCGACTCACTGACTGACTGACTGACTGACTGACTGACTAATCACGATATCTCCGGAACTATTCAACCTACAGACTTGAAATTTGGTAGACATGTTCCTTTCATAGAGTAGACGTCAGCTAAGAACGGATTTTTCCGAAATTCGAAACGCAAGGGGCGTTAAGGGGGTTAAGGGCGTTATAAATAATTGCTTCCATGTTTAAACTACTTGATGTACAATCTTGAAATTGGGTAAGCAGATTCCTTTCAGAGAGTAGAGATCCGCTACAAAATGAGTTTGGTGAAAATCGACCCCCCAAGTGGCGTTGCAGGGGCTTAGGGGGCGTTATAGATAATTATTTCAATTTTTAAACTATTTGACGCACTGTCTTTAAATTTGATATAAATAGATTCCTTTCGTAGAATAATGATCAGTTACAAAACAGGTTTTGTGAAAACAGACTTCTAAGTGGCGTTGTAGGGATTAAGGGGCGTAATAGATAAATATATCCGTTTTTAAACTACTTCACCTACCTGCTTGAAAATTGGTAGGTAAGTTTCTTTCCTGGAGTAAATATCCGCTACAAAATGGGTTTTGGGAAAATTGACCCACAAGGGGTGTTGCGGGGGCGGAGGGTTTAAGGGGCGTTATAAATTCCGATTTTTAAGTTACTAGACGTACAGTCTTCAAACTTAGTAAGCAGATTCCTATTCATAGGGTAGAGATACGCTACAAAATGGGTTTCGTGGAAATTGCCCCCCAAGTGGCGTTGCGGGACTTAAGGGGCGTTATAGATAATTATTTCCATTTTTAAACTATTAGACGCAGTCTTTATATTTGATAAATAGATTTCTTTCATAGAGTAGAGATCAGCTATAAGAAAGTTTTGTGAAAACAGTCCTCTAAGTGGCGTTGCAGGGGGTTAAGTGGCGTAATAAATAAATATTTTCGTTTTTAAACTACTTGACCTACCTGCTTGAAAATTGGTAGGAATGTTTCTTTCATGGAGTAAATATCCGCTACAAAACAGGTTTGGGGGAAATTGACCCCCAAGGGGTGTTGCGGGGTGGGGGTTTAAGGGGCGTTATAAATTCCGATTTTTAAGTTATTAGACGTACAGTCTTGAAACTTAGTAAGCAGATTCCTCTCATAGGGTAGAGATACGCTACAAAATGGGTTTCGTGAAAATTGCCCCCAAGTGGCGTTGCGGGACTTAAGGGGCGTTACAGATAATTATTTCCATTTTTAAACTATTAGACGCACAGTCTTTATATTTGATAAATAGATTTATTTAATAGAGTCAGCTATAAGAAGGTTTTGTGAAAACAGACTTCTAAGTGGCGTTGCGGGGTATAAGTGGCGTAATAGATAAATATTTTCGTTTTTAAACTACTTGACCTAGCTGCTTGAAAATTGGTAGAAATGTTTCTTTCATGGAGTAAATATCCGCTACAAAACGGGTTTGGAGAAAATTGACCCCAAGGGGTGTTGCAGGGGGTTAAGGGCAGATATAAATAATTATTTCTATTTTTAAACCATTAGACTCACAGTCTTGAAATTTGGTAAGCAGATTCCTCTCATAGGATAGAAATACACTACAAAATATGTTTTGTGAAAATCAACCCCTAGGTGGCGTTGCGGGGGTTCAAGGGGCGTTATTGATAATTTTTTTTGCATTTTTAATTAATTGGACGCACAGTCTTCAAATTTTGCTAAGCAGATTCCTTTCATAGAGTGCAATTCCCCTACAAAATGGGTTTTGTGAAAACAGACCCAGAAGTGGCGTTGCGTGGGCTCAAGTGGCGTTATAGACAATTATCCCCATTTTTAAACTGTTAGACGTACAGTCTTGAAATTTGATAAGCAGATTCCTTTCGTAAAGTAGAGAACCGCTACAAAATGGGTTTTGCGAATATCAACTACCAAGTTTAATTTCGGGAGTTTAAGAGGCGTAATCGATAAATATTTCCATTTTTAAACTATTTGATCATCCTGCTTGAAAATTGGTAGGCATGTTCCTTTCATGGAATAGAGTTCCTCTAACAAAGAGTGAAACGAAAATTGACCCCTAAGGATGTTTGCGAGGGGTCAAGAGGAGTTACAGAAAAAAATTAATGTTTTTAATTGTTAGACCCATATACTTGAAATTTGTTAAGCATGTTTCTTTTGTTGAATAGAGATCCACTAAGAATGTATTTTAAGCAAATCAAGTTCTTAGGGGGGGTGCAGGGGGTTACTGGGACGTATTGACAAAAAAAATACTTTTTTCGAGCTACAAGGACTATAATAATGAAATTTGGTTTGCATTTTTCTTTTGTTGAATTGAAATCCTCTAAGAGCGGTTATTTTGGAAAACGGCTCTCAACGGGATTACGGGGATATTGATAGTAAAACTTCTTTTTTCTGTTAGATTTAGACTTGAAATTTGGCTTGCATGTTCAATTTACGGAGTAGAGATCCACCGAAAATTGGTTTTGCGGGAATCCACTTGGTTTTTGGGTTACGAAAGAGCAAACATCATTCTATACTTCAATTTTAGAGATTTTTAGAAAATACAAATTAGATGAGTTCTGCCCTTTTTTTTGCGACAGTTAAAGGTATAAGTATATTTTTCAATACAATCGAATTCTTAATGCTAGGACTTAGATATCAATAATTTATACATATATATAAGCAGTAAAAATTTATAAAACATCATGAAATACCCAGCGAAGCGGGCGGGTAACAGCTAGTAAAGAATATTGATCAATGAATATACAATCATAGATAAAGAACAAAACACTTCATATCCCACAGAGTTTTTAAATTTGCTTGAACTTTCACGCGTACCTTCACATAAACTTCAGTTAAAGCTAAATGTACCAGTCATGCTTAGGCAAAATCTCGATGCTCCTCGACTTTGTAATGGAACAAGGCTTCGAATCACAAAACTGATGCAGAATATATTTGGTGCCTTTATTTTAACAGGTGTCATGAAAAGAGAAAGTGTTATCATACCTCGAATTTCAATTATCCTCCCTGACCTACTGTTTCAATTCAAACGAGTTCAATTTCCCGTCAAACTCAGTTTTGCTGTTACTATTAACAAACGCAAGGGGGCAAAAATTGCAGGTAGCAGGGAGAAGCATTGCAGTATTTGCAAAAGCTATGCTTTTCCCTTGGTCAACTATATGTAGCCTTTTCGCGTGTGTCCAATGCCTGAAGTCTTCAAACATTTGCAACTGACGGAAGAACATATAATACACTATACAAAAGCATCTTAGAATAATATTCTGTTTTGAGGTCTTTTAAAGAGGAATTATATATTAAACGTAGATGCTTTCAACTTTTTAAAATATCAATAATTTAAGTTATTGAATTTTTGTTGTTAATTATTATAATAAAGTATGTTTTCTGTTTTTTAAACTAAGCTCAGTTTTAGAATGTTTAAATTTTAATGGTCCCAGTCAAGCAATAAAAGAATTATCATATTTTATTTACTTTCTAATGATAATGACGACGATTTTGTTGTACCGAATCATCAACGCGAAGACATCAATGCGAGCGAAGCCGCGGGTAAAAACTAGTATATACAAGGGGTGATCAAATGAAAAGGTACGAAACGACACGGTGGGTACAAATATAGACTTTATTCAAAATATACACCATAGGCCTGAGCACAACGATCCCACTGATGAACAAGCCGCAGGATTCCTTGTTCCCAGAATTCCTGTGGCTGTGACGAGACCCAGTCCTTCACAGTGTCCTTGAGTACGTCGTCCGAGTTGAAGCGCTTTCCTTTCAGGTGTTTCTTCAGTGGACCAAACACATGGAAATCGCAGGGTGACATGTCCGGACTGTAGGACGGATGGTCCAACGTCTCCCATTGGAACTTGTCCAGTTCCATTTGTGTGACTCTGGAGACGCGTGGACGCGCGTTATCATGGAGCAGAACCACACCCTCCGTGAGCAGCCCCGGTCTTTTGTTCTTGATGGACCTGCGTAGGCGTCGGAGTGTCTCACAGTACACATCGGAGTTGATGCTTTTTCTGTGCTCGAGTAATTCTGTGCTCGCATCATTTGGACGCCACTTTTTATAAGAGCCTTTGCTCTCTCCTGCGCATGCGGGCACCCGCGCATGATCCGATCCCAGCCAGAGTCTCCAATGGCATCCCGAGATGTCTCGCTACATTCTCCCTTGGCGGAATATGCAAATATTTAACTGTTTCATTTTTATGTCGTTTCGTACCTTTTCATTTGATCACCCCTTGTATATATATGTTGCAAGGAGAGAAAGGACGAAATTAGGTATTTGATCAAATCTCTAAGGGATATGATCAATTCACGGGAGATGTTAAAATAACGTCTCTTCAAGGTCATTTCCCTGATGAAAGTAGTAAGTGATTTGATCAAATCCCTGAACCGTCTCAGTGAAATGACGAAATGAACAAGTCAGGATTCGCACAGCTCTATTTTCGTTTGTTTCCACTCCCCTTTACCCAGGACCGGCCGTCTGGGGAGTGCTGTGGACACTATGCACCGGCGCCCTGCGATTGAGTGGACCCCAGCATGATCAAGAATTAAAATAATGTACACATGAAATCTTGACAATATTTCTATCGTTTTCAGTATAACAAGAAGTACAATTTATCGTAAACATTATTATTATACATCTCGGAATTCCCATACAACCTTAAAAATTAATTCTTGATGATGAAAATGTGTAGTTTTCATTGTTTGATTCGCGGAACTCCCGAGGATTCGCACCTAAACTAGACTTTTTAGAAGTAGAAAATTTAGAAGTGGACTCTTACTCATATTTTAATGCAACAAAGTAGAGAAAATTTTATAAAAAATACGACCTTTATATATTTTAATTAATATATCTGAAAATAAAGTGAATGTTTCAAAAATTTTAGTTGTTGAGAAGTCCTAACTATATATATAGGGAAAATATTATATAGAAGCATTTTCCACATAAAAGGAAAATGTTTTTAAAATGTCATTTCTTTTCCATTTTTTTTGTGCCAAAAAATAGTATTTGAATAGTTTTTTTTTAATTGTAATTTTGAGACCCCCATCACTGAAGATTTATACCCATGTTACTTGAATGTTTGCAATGTTTCTGGAACATTTATTTTTAATGAATGGGAACATCTTAAATTATAGAGTAAATTCCGTGACATCAATTCTGATTTGGGTTTTCTTGCATTCAAAAAAGTTTTTGATGTTTTCATTTCATTGTTTTTTGCAGATAATTCGAATTAATTGGTTGCTAATATTTAAAAACTGGCAGGTAAATCTGACACATGAATTGCATAATCTTTTAATCAAGTTTTTATACTTTCACACATATTTAAATTTATAGAACGCAAATGAATGAAGGTTTATTGAAATAGTAATTTAAAGCAACATCACAGCTATTGGCTACGCACGAACGCGGATCTCGTAATTTTAAACCTCGGTCACACACAAGTGACAAGGACGACATTTGAATTGCCCTCCTCCCCATTCAATATGCCATACCACTGAGCCATTACAGATGTAGCGTGAATCAGACCCTCTACACGGAGGATGTTCAGTGGCACTAGACTGGCAGGTCACAAGCCCGTGACTATGACTACTAAGCTACTGTGGCCTGAAATTTATAGAGTTACAGTTATATTTACGTCGCAGTATAAAGCTGCACGATGGCTATTGGTGACTGACCTCGTAATTTTGAATCATGGTCAAGTGACGAGGTCAACCCCTCAGTTGACACCCGTCCCTCCTAGCTTCCACACCACACCAACGGGAACACGCTTGAGCCTTGACATATTTAACGTACATCGGCCCCTCTCTGCAAGGCGGGTCTTCAGCGGTACTAGGTTCGAACTCATGACAAGCCGGTCACGAGTCTGTTATCTGACCACTAAGTTACCATGGGTTTAAATGGCAAATAGAATCAAAACTTGAGGGAGAACCACACCAAAACCTACATCGGAGAATCGAAGCTTTCAGTTTTGCCGGAGACTTCCATAGTGACGCATACCCAGTCATCAATTGCAAGGATCAGTGTCCCTTTAGTCTAATTACTGCACGTAAACGGGGCTCATACCAATCGAAAGATATCAAAACGCATATGACCTCTAGTATGGATCCACAAAGTTGACTCTGGAACTGTGCCATCAGCGGCCTGGCACAGCGTTTGTCAGGGGGACAAACTCCTGGGTAGCGATTTGTACCAAAAGCTTCGACTGAAAGCGAAAAACTTCTTTCTGTTAAGGGATATGCCCTCTAGAGGCGAATTCTTCACACAGCAAGTAAAAGATTTCCGGTGCTATGAAAAAATATTAGGTTGGGGAAAAGGAAATCCATTATATTTTCGGTATATGGCTATAGTGATGAGTATCGATGAAACAATTTCAGATTTATGCTCATTGTAAAAGTGACATTTCACACTAAAAAATTCTTTTGTTGTTTTTTGTTTCATTCAGTTGTGAGATAAAGGGTGTGTAACTGGAAAATGTACCGAATTTTCTCTTTGTGAACTTTCATGTTTTACTTTGATAAAAGTGAAAATGTGAGCCAGGCGGCTTAAATTGTGAGTGGTGTTTATGGTCCC
Organism: Trichonephila clavata; assembly: GCA_019973975.1. Lineage (NCBI taxonomy): Eukaryota > Metazoa > Arthropoda > Arachnida > Araneae > Nephilidae > Trichonephila > Trichonephila clavata. Next base: position 23,922 of record BMAO01016225.1, on the reverse strand, counting down.
GATACTGTAACAGCCAATCACATGCAATTTTGGCTTCATTGATTCCATTTATACACGCTCACCGTCGAAAATGTCGATAAAACCACAGAAATATTAAAAGCTGATCGGCATGTTATTAGTCGTAGTATCGCCCAGGAGCTAAAGATCGAACATAAAACAGTTTAAAATCATTTGCACAAAGCTGGATTCAAAAAGAAGCTTGATGTTTGGGTGCCACACCAATTGCAAAAAAACATGATGGATCAAATTTGCAGCTGCAAAATCTTAGCCAAACGGAATAAAATCGACCTATCTCTTAAGTGGATGGTGACTAGGGATGAGAAATTGTTCACATACAACAATGTTGTCCAAAAACGAATCGTGGTCAAAGCGTGGTGAAGCAGCTCAAACCTGGGCCAAACCAGGAAGTTTCTAATGTGCATTTGGTGAACTGGAAAGGAATAATTCATTATGAGTTTTTTCCATACGGTCCACAAGCATTAAATTTAGATTCCTTCTGTTAACAATTGAACCGTTTGAAGCTAAAAATTCACCAGAATCAGCTAATTGGAAAGAGAGACTGTGTTCCATGAGAACAACGCCAGGCCACACACATCTATAGTGACTCGCCAGGAACTACAAGAACTTGATTGGGAAGTTTTGATGTATTCACCATGTAGTTCAGACTTGGTACCAAGTGACTGCCAAGTTTTTCTTGCTTTGCAAAACATCTCTGGTGATAAAAAATTGGCATGAAGAGAAAATTAATAATTGACATTTTCACAGTTTTTCACCAATAGGGACCCCAACACAAAGTATACAACACAATATAAGCAACGCAACACAGAATAGACAACACAACACAGAATAGACAACACAACACAGAATAGACAACACAACATAAAGTAGACAACACAACATAAAGCAGACAACACAACATAAAGCAGACAACACAACATAAAGCAGACAACACAACACAGAATAGACAACACAACATAAAGTAGACAACACACATAAATTAGACAACACAACATAAAATAGACAACACAACACAGAATAGACAACACAACATAAATTAGACAACACAACATAAAGTAGACAACACAACATAAAGTAGACAACACAACATAAAGTAGACAACACAACATAAAGTAGACAACACAACATAAAGTAGACAACACAACATAAAGTAGACAACACAACATAAAGTAGACAACACAACATAAAGTAGACAACACAACATAAAGTAGACAACACAACAAAAAACAACACAACACAAAAAGACAACACAACACAGAATAGACAACACAACACAGAATAGAGTACACAACACAAAAAGACAACACAACAAAAAAAGACAACACAACAAAAAAAAGACAACACAACAACAAAAAAGACACCACAACAAAAAAAAGACAATACAACAAAAAAAAGACAACACAACACAAAAGAGATAACACAACACAAAATAGAAAACACGACATAAAATCTCAAGATAATGGTAAATTTCAAAATAAAAATCTATTGTTTTTCAAAAGCTTGTTTTGGTCCATTCGAAAACAGTCATCCAGGCTGTAGTTATAAAGCATGGCACAGACACACCGATTATCTCAGAAATAAGACAAACTTTGCCCTTTCTTTATAAATACCAAAAGTCAGACTTTGTCAAATGATGAACGATTGAGCCACAGGACATGTCACCACTTCTTCCAAAGTTTAAAAAAAACATATTTCAGAGAATTTAGTGGGCACTCTGAAATCTGTGACGTGGAAGCAAAACTAACAGCCAAATCCTGCACTAACACGCAAGATACTTGGACAAAGTTTAGTCAAATGCAGAGCATCTTCCTGTATGATAAGTACTAGATAAAGAATCACAAAAACGTATTGAGGTAAGCAAATTATACTCGTAGAAAGCAAAAACTTAATGGCAAGAAAAAATTTTCTAATACAATATGAAAAGCAAACTTTTTATGTAAGTTGCATGAAAAATAGCTTGAGGCTAAATGGACTAGTTTTGTTCACTGATGGCTCTAAAATACAAGACAATACTGAGACTATTGTACACAGTCAATTTTTTTCTCAATGTACTCCCGTTTGGACATTTCATATCAAATATTGACGCAGAGATCCTTGCAATCTCAATAGCTCTAGAAAACTGCAAGATAAAGATCTATTGTTTCTCTAAAGCAGTTATTCTTGTTCGAAACTGATTAGCTATCCGAACCCAGAATTTAACGAATTCATTGACACAGAAAGTTTTGCTCGTTAAATCGAGGCTAATCGATTTATTAGGGTCCTAACAAAATACATTTTTGCAACTAACCTTTAGACTTTCTACAGTAAGCAATTACACAAAAATTTCCATAAATAGAAATTACACACTTTTTATTCCGCAGATAAAAACTCCACTATTAGAAAATAATTACGTACCAGTTAATTGGAAATTTTTAAATGCTAAAAGATATTTGACAATCTTTTTGATTCCTGTCATTCAAAGGAGTACTTTTTCAACTTTATCCTAAGAAGAAAATACTGCTAAAATACTGCTATGTAAAGTATGTTTTAAAAGTTTCCAAACAATGTAAATCATTAGAAAATGTAACAGTTTTGGTATTGGTTTTAATTATAAATTTCTGCTCAGAATCGTTACTAGCTCCGAAAAATCAACAATTTCCAATCAGCAATGGATTTGTCTATCTGATCAAGACTGACAATCACAAGAGTTGTCCGTCATCGAATGCAACATAATTGTTAAAACGTTAAATATCCCTTGCATTGTGGAGTTGGATAAGAAAGGAATTACCTGTCCTATTCGAAACTCACACAATAAGTTACTGTCATAAATTTCTGCACCCGTGAAGTCTAATTATGATCTACTGGTCTACATCTTTTCCCGTTGAAATTTGCTACAAACAAGAATAATCTTTTGCTGTGTTTCGGACAACAAAAAAAAAAAGCCTTTAAAAAAATCCATTTTTTTCTAATACAAATTAATAAAAAATATTTTTGAGCTCTTGAAATAATTTGCTGACTAGGGGTTTATCATTCGTTGAATAGGTGATTTTTGCCTTCATTTTAATTGGGAAAAGAAAAACAAATTCGTTAAATCGCGAAATTCGTTAAATAGGAATTCGTTAAATCAGCGTCCGACTGTACTATCACTCAAACAACACATTATTTGATAGAAATAAACATCAATCTGTTAAAAAATTATAATATAACAAGTAATATAAAAAATATTTTTTTAAGTGAATTCCTACTTAGGTCAAATTTTTTTTTTATTTTAGTTTATTAAATTTAATTAATGAATTAATATTTGAAAAAAACTCTATTAACATCAAATGTCATCCACTACAAGTTTTAAAAATTGTATTTTGACTTCTCTGTGGATGAATAAAAGGTATTTTATTAACGATTGAAAATTTGAACAAGATATATACGAAAGCCGCAAATGTGAAGATTACCTAGTTAAAGCATAAAAAACACTCTTGATTCCACACTTAAATGGGTAATTAGTTCATATATATATATAGAGAGAGAGAGAGTGTGTGTGTGAGAGAGAACTAATAGTAGAAATTGAAAAAAATCAGATGGTTTAACATATTACAATCAAGGAAATGAATTTGCGAAACATAGTACAAATTATATATTCAGGAATGAATCAACGTTCAATCAAAATTCTAAACAGAAAGAAAATGAAATAAACTTTTCAACATGAACGATACGAAAGCCGCTAACGTAAAGATTACCTAGTTTAAAGTATAAAAAACACTCTGGATTCCGCACTTAAACGGGTAATCAGTTCATCTGCAGCTTAGCTAGATAATCGCCTCATTATGGTTTTCAAACTTTAACGGTAACATTTACATCCGGTCAAAACATATAACTTGCTTTTTGTCTTCCATAAATCCACACATTTTTAATTAGAACTTATATTTAACGCACGAAATTCTAAATTAATAATTGGGAATTTGAAATTTCATTGACTATAAATATTAAATCAAATAAGCGCATAAAATAAAAGTAATTCCAAGATATAAAAAAAGCCGTTACAAATATTAAGTAATAAAATATAAAGAAAATGAAAAAAATTATTAAACATAAAAAGGAGTTATAAATGTTCGAAAAAAATATGAAGCACATACCTCGTCGACGATCGATGGTGGAAAATATCACAATAAATAAACACGAAATAAAACTTTTAAATTATAATTATTCTAAACAAACTTAAAAATGTTCACAAACATCGAATAAAACGATCGAACGGCAAATAAGATTTATTTTTATATGTAGTCTATGTCACCACTCAAAACCTTGAAAAAGTAATTGTTAAATTGTTGCCAGATGTGAATCCGGTGTATTAGAAAAACATTTTCAGCTGAATATTAACGTAAAATAATTGTAATCGTCACACGCGAGCTTTTAAGATTATGCTGAAAAGTGAAAACTAGGAAAAAGGAATCGTTTGCTTCAACTAAGAAATAAGAAAGGTAAAGAGAGAAAAAAAAAACATTGGTCATTCTGGCGAGTTTTTCTGGACTAATGTTTAGCTTATTTATTAAAATCATGGTAATTTTCATTAATAAGAAAATATCTCAGCCTTTTTCTTATTTAGAAATATGTAAAGTTAAGTATTTTGAAATTGAATAAGTTTTCCGTTAAATGTACTTTCAAAAGACATTGTGGATTTTTTTTTTAATTTTTAGTGAATTTGCATTTGTATACATCACTGATGAAATACAGGCAGATGTTTTCATTTAAACTGTTCACACAAATATATTCTTTTTTTTTTTTTTTTTGCCATAAAAGAAGACAAAACGTTCAGTTACAAAACATTAAAAACTTTTCTTATTTTGGTTCTAAAAATTGTATTAAAATGCAAAATTATGCAAGAACATGTAATCTGTGTGTCCAACTTTGGGTTTTTCAAAACTTTAGAATCGACAATATTGTTGCATTTAATGCGAATTCGCATAAAACTATTTGCTTATTTTACAAGATTTCTTTTTTTTTCGTATTTTTAGCAAATTTATATATATATATATTAACATTTTTATTACACTTGAAAATATTTATTTCATCCATAGCAAAACTTACTAACTGAGGATTTTATTCCATTAGTTATGTGAAGGATGAAATTTAAACTCTTAATTTCCTTTTTTTAAAAAAGTGAAAGTTTATTTTAAATTTCTTTAAAAAGTTCAATTTTTCAACTATTTTTAATTTTTTTCATGGAGAAGTAAATAAGTATTTTAAACACTTGATGTGATATTTTTCGTAAATGAGAAAAACCGTGGTCTCTAAAAGCACAATTTCTCTTCAAATTCTTAGAATTTTTGAAGAATTAAAAACTTCTATACATATATATATATATATATATATATATACAGATAACTGCAAATTTAATGAAGGTCATGTTGTGATACACTCACTTCCAAAAGTTAAGCACGAAAAAAAAAATGCTAAATTCCGGAAGCCAATCAGAATCGAAGAGGATGCAGTTCGCTGCAGAGGTAGATGGAAGTATGCAAATATGTTAGGTAACAGCCAATCGTGCTTTCATGTCAAGAAATATGCAAAAACGGCAGTCTTATGAAGGGTTACTGAAGTTGATTGTAAGTGCTGATAGAAGGTGTTTAAAACTTTCGTACAATTTGTTTTCCAGACATACGTGTTTCTATGACTTCCAGAAAACGAATGGAAGATTCTGAGCCCTGGCGTGCTGTGGGGCGCATGGAAGCAGGACAGTCGATCACAGATGTTGCTCTTTTCTTCGGCGTTCATCATTCTGTAATTTCACGTTTATGGAAACAATTCCAAACCTTACAGGCAGTTGTCCGAAGGCCCGTAGGTGGTCGCCCAAGGGTTACAACCCCCGCGGAAGATCGATATATTGCTATTGTAGCCAAGCGGAATCGCAGAGCTGCCACCCCATGTGTGCCATCTATGGTTATAGCGTCCATTGGTAAGGCTATATCTGCAGCTACTGTACGCCGAAGATTACGTATGAATGGACTGTATGCCCGGGTACCTCGAGTTTGTGCTCTCTATCCGTCCGATCAAGAGGGGCACGATTAAAGTGGTGCCAGGAATATGGCAATTGGACTGTGTCTGACTGGGGTAATGTCATGTTTACTGATGAGTCAAGATTTGCTCTGGAGCCAGATGACAAGCGTATAAGGATATGGCGTAAACAAGGAACACGCAATCAGCCCCAAAACATCACCGAACATCACGCATTCCGAGGCGGAAGCATTATGGTGTGGGCAGGGATTTCATTAGGATACCGCATCGACCTGCACATCTTTAAACGGGGTTCTGTGACGGCTGTCCGGTATCGAGATGAAGTCCATGAACCCATTGGGAGATTGTACGTTGCAGCAGTTGGCCCTACTTTTGTTTTAATGGACGATAACGCATGTCCCCATAGAGCTGACATCGTCGATGACTACCTGGAGAGTGAAGGGATTGCGCGTATGGCGTGGCCAGCATATTCGCCCGACCTTAATCCCATTGAAAATCTTTGGGATGCTCTCGGCCGTGCTGTATCTTCACGTTTCCCACCTCCAGCCACTCTTATTGAGCTGGAAACTGCTCTACAAGAAGAATGGCGATTGCTTAATTCTGCGGTGGTTGACCACCTAATTGAAAGCATGGTCAGAAGGTGTAAACTTTGCATACAGATGAGGGGGATCACATACCCTATTAATGTCCTTTTTTTCATTTTATGCTGTTTATTTTCACTTTATACATAATTCTGTTTAAGTCTCCAGTATGACATTATCTGATAACTTACAAAAATTTAATATTATTTTCTTTTCTGTATACAATTATTGATTTTGTTTTATGTATAAATATATATGCTACTTTACTGCCAAATTTTGTGTCAATCAAAGCAGTATTTGTTAATTTTTTTTGCATTTTACATCTTCGTGCTTAACTTTTGGAAGTGAGTGTATAAAAATAGTTTTCTTGCGTGTCGTAGAAGCGACTAAAATGGGTACCCAGTGTCCGGGTGTATAGTAGGCTACCCTGCGCCTGGGATTATATTAGGGTCCTGTCCTCCATGCTCGGTGTCTGGGCGTAAGGTTACAACCCTGCTTCTTAAATAAAGCTCTTACTACGAAATCTCAGATCTATTTTGAAATTGTTGATCTACTTATTTACGTTATGAAATTAACAATAGGAACGATTGCACTAATGAAATCCGTTTGAGAATTACTATGGCTAATAGATGTCTTAATGGAATATGAACATATGAGAAATCGAATTAAATCAAAGAAAAACAATGGTTCTATTGTCTTTTAATATCCGTTTTAACTTATGCAAGTGAAACTTGGTCCATGTCTCGAACAGATGAGAACTTGATAAGTATCTACAAAAAGAAGATGTTAAGATTTATTTTTGGAAGAATTCAAGAGAATGGCACGTAGCGAAGAAGATCAAATTTAGAACTCTATCACTCATATAAAGAATCTGACATCGTTAATTTCATCAAAGTACAACGAATTAAAGGAGCAGGCCACGTTGTCAGAATGGACGAAGATCGAATCTAGAAAAAAGTCTTCAATTCCCAACCAATTGACACAAGGAGAAAAGACAGGCTACATCTAAGATGGATTGAAGGTCTGGCCTGGAAAAGGCTTCTTGAGAAGGCCAAGGCACACCCTGGGCTGTCGTTGAATGTTGTGATATTGACTATTTTTAAGTGGTTACAAGTATGGGAATTTATTTTATATTGAATCTTGACACTACAAACATTTTATCAGCGTGCACATTAACAAAAATATTTAAACTCTCTCTCACAATATTTTTTTAAAAAAAAATCACAGATCATCTTATATACCTTATTTTTTTCAAGTAATTTCCTTAAGAACTGTTTTACAACAAACATAAGACAAAAAAATTTAATAAATTCTCACCAAAACTAAACTTTTTTTCAAATTATTTTGTTAAAACAAAAATCAATGACTGCAGATGAAATATTACATTTTAATTGCAAATTTTCATAATGTTACAGAACTTCGAACTTTCTTCACATCTCTAGGAAAAGATACTGTGAGCGGAAAAATCGCTTATAGTCCAATAGTGATGCTCTTTCAATAATGCTAAGTGAAGAGGGATCTTGGCGACAAATTTGGTCAATTAAGTCTCTGACTCAATAATTTTGGCGATGAAAACTAATACACCCCTTTTTATGAGAGGGGATCTTACAATGAAAATTATCATTTTCTTCCAATTCCTTTGAATGCTTCACCGGACAATTATACAGATGAAAACGTTCATGAAATAATATGCCCAAAAGTCTCAATTATGCGAATTTGAGAATCTTGTCCACTAATCCTTTTTATAAGAGGGCATCTGACAATGAAGGCTATCATTTGAATCCAATTCCTTTGAATGTTTTGCTGAACAATCGTACAGATGAAGGTGTTCAAGAAAATGGTCGATTCTTCTCGAAAGAACAAGGTTTTCAGAAAGGTGAAATCCTTTTTCAAGAAACTTCGAAATGATAACTGCAATGGCTTTGCGTACAAAAGATTTAAATAATTATGCGATCCACTTTTCACTCGTAACAGAACACATTCCCGGTAAAACATAAACCATGGCAATAGAATTGAAGAATATATCAAGGAAACTGAATATCTCTTCAACTAAAATTAAAAACATTTGTTCACATAATTATTCGCTGGAGCGACACAGAAGTGACTTAAAAAGGTTTACGTGTCGTCTGCAAAGATCTTCAAATGAATTTCTAAGTCGACTGTTACTTAAAATCTCAAGCGAAAGCCTGAACTATCAACGACATTCAAATGTCGAGCGAAGGCCTGAACTTTTATCTTACATTAACAATCCTAGAAAAGGCCTGGATTATTATCTGATATTAATATGTAAAGCGAGGCCTGGACTATTTATTCATAATAATATTTACAGCGATGGCCTGGACTATTTAATCGTTATAATATTCTTAGCGAAGGCCTGGGCTATTTAATTGTTATAATATTCTTAGCAAAGCCCTTGACTATTACCTGATATTAATATTCCTAGTGAAGGCCTGGGCTATTTAATCGTTATAATATTCTTAGCGAAGGCCTGGGCTATTTAATTGTTACAATATTCTTAGCAAAGGCCTTGACTATTACCTGATATTTATATTCCTAGTGAAGGCCTGGGCTATTACTGGCATTAATAAGTCAGGCAAAAGCTCGGACTTTTTATTAACTGAACATGTCAAGTGAAGACCTGAACTACTTTCTGCAAATATGTGAAGCAAAGTCCTTGTCTTCTATTTTATCACATTAACATCTCAAAGGTACATGTGAAAAATCGCATTGTAACTTCTTTTAGAAAGTATGGAATGTTGTTTATGATTTACATCTACTAGAAGTATTTGAGTTTTTGCATGATTTTAAAATCGTAAGAGAAAAGCCCAACTGCTGCATGGTAATAACATCTTAAAAGAAGGCATAGAACTCTAATTGATTGTAATATCTTGTGTCTTGTTAGAAGGTATGGATTTTCTACTGGAATTTCGTTGCCTTATATTTAGGATGATGTGAACTTCTACATCTACGGCTGGATCCTCTGCTGCTGTGATATCTTCGTTACACCTGATTTCTGTCATGTATATGAAGCGGACATTTACGTAGCTGAAGTCATGAACTTCTGGATGGAATTTTTCCCTTGGAATTCCTCTACCGTTAAAAATTTTTTTCCCAATAAGTTCTGTTCTTTAGCATATTTGCCAATAGAAATATTTTACTACAATAGTGAAAATTATGCAAAAAGCCTCATTATAAGAAATTTTCAAATAAAATGTTTCGGCGTTCAATGCTTGGAATGTGCCATTTTATTTTGTGGTTTTTTAAGAATTTTATAATTTGCTCGTTTTCTAAAATAATTATTCCTATTTTATTTTAAGTAACATGTTTTAGGAATGCACCTACAGACACTCAAACAGATATATTTACAATTCTGTTTTCACAATATTTTGGTTTAACACAAATAAAAAATAATTCTCATTTTGCACATCTTATTTTTATTAATCCATTTACCGAACTATTTTTTTTTTTAGAAATGGTACATTAAAATATGTTTGGGAACGAGATTGACTTAAGAAAGATAAGTATTTTATCTTATCAGTTAAAATTATTTTGATTTTTAAGACCTCTTTGTTTTGTAGGAATATGTGTTAACTACAACCCATTGTGTGCTATTGAAAGGCACATGAAATTTCTAAAAATATTTCGTAAATATTACAAATTTCACACACACATTTTCTCTCACCTACACACATGCGCACACACACACAATAGTGATATAGAAATATTTTATATTCTTAGATGATGATGACGAAATTAAGAATTTCTACATATTTTCTATGAAATTTATGAAAACAGGGATCAGTACATATAGTAAACATAAAAAAGTTATGAACTGTGTTTGGAAATACTACAAATTGTAAATTAGACAGATGAGAAGATGACTGATAAAGAAATTATATTGATGAATTAGGTGGTAAGTATATTTACCACGGCTTGGTAAATGGCTAACGCGATTGATGCAAATTCTAAGAACATTTTAGAGTAGCAGTCTAGATTAAACAATTCCAGAGCGCTTAATATCATGTGACCCTGCTATTTGGTTCTAAAGCTTCAGGTAATCGTATGTTTACACCACTGTTCTTAAATCGATCCCTTAAACCACGTTCAGTGAAAGATGTAGAATTGAAAACTGTCAGTTCGCTGGATGAACAAAATAGCTTGACTTACAGCAAATATCCTTACTAAAGGGTTTAATAAACGTTTTGTTATAGAAGTTAGAAGCGCTTTTTGAACGATAAATGTTTCGTGTTTAAAATTCTTTTAAATATAGACAAGGCCCTCCGACTAAATCTCTTTTCTTCCGTCTAATTCCACGTCCTTGATACAACTGTTCAATAAATTTATAATTTCGAACCCTTAGAGGTTGACATTTAAATAAATTTTGGACAATTTGACCTGACAGCCGTTGATGTATGATAGAAATTTTCAATTAGGGATTCGATGAATCAAATTGCATTAGCTCTAACTGAATTATATAAGTGCATAATTTATGTACAAATTAAAATTTTTGTTGAAGGAATAGTTTTATTTCATGCTGTTTATTTTTATGTGAAGAAATATCTTTAAATGATGCAAAATTAACGTATAATGAAACTGTAAATCTACATTATTGACCTCTGTTCTCAACTCTCCATGCATTATCGCGCGAATGGAGGTAGTTTCAAAAATGTCCTATTGTTAGACACTCTGAATTACACTGGTGTCCAAAAGTTAAGCATAATTGATAATTATGTGAATAAAGAAGGAACTGTAAATCAGAATGGCGGGAAACGTGATATGCGAGTGTAAAATGGTTATAAAATAAGGAAGCAAATCAAAAGAATGATAATAATTAATTTTATTATCCAAAGTAGCAGTTTGAAAAGAAAACTGAGTATAGCAAGGATTCACACTTTAAAGAAAAAATGAAAGAAAACATTAAATAAAATACTGATGCTGCAGTTTAATAAGGTGTGTGGTCACCTCTGACCGCCAGGCACGCTGCACAGCGATTTACCATACTTGCTATGAGATGATGAATGAGTTGTGCGATCAAACGGTTCCAAGCTTCTTGGAAAGCTCTCTTCAGTTCTGCAACGGAGCTTGGTGGGTACGAAAGGGCTGCAATTTGTCTCCCGAGCATATCCCATACATGCTCTATAGGATTTAAATCAGGGGAGTTCGCAAGCCACGACATGCGCTGGATGTTTTCCGTTTCAAGGAAGTCATCAATCAGCACCGCTCGGTGACATGGCGCATTATCATCCATGAATATGAAGTCAGGATCGACAGCACCTCGAAACAAGCGAACAAAAGGCTCAAGAACTTCGTCTCTGTATCTCTGAGAATCACAGACCCCGTGTCAAAGAAATGGAGGTCTGTGCGGCCGTCCATCATGATGCCTGCCCATACCATTACTCCCCTTGATGGAAAATGATGTCTTTCCGTTATGTTTCTTGGTTCAAAACGTGTTCCACGTTCTCTCCATATCGTTACCCACCGAGAATCACTACTCAGACTAAACCGGGACTCGTCACTGAACATTGGCCCACTCTCCCCCACTTCAATGTTGATGTTTCAACTTCAGTTCAAATGAGCGCGTTTATGCGCAGACGTGAGGGGAATGCAAACTGCTGGTCTTCTGGCATACAGGCCAGCATGATTGAGTCTCCTGTAAACAGTTTGTCTCGAAATTCGTATTCCTGTGGCGACTGTGAGCGCCGAACCCAGTGCTCTGGCAGTACTGCCCCTCTGACGTTGCGCACTTATTACCAGATATCGGTCTTGGCGAGGGGTTGTGACTCTTGGTCGACCTGATACTGGTTGTCGGTAACATCTCCCCATCTTTGAAACCTCTGCCACAGTCTTGAGATCACAGACTGGTCCACATTCAGAATTCGAGACATTTCGGTTTGTGATCGTGAGGATTCCAGCATTCCAAGCATTCTTCCTTTCGTAAACATGTCCAATTGGCGTCTTTGTGCCATCATTCACCTTGTTTGATGGTTAACAACGTTCCTTCGCACAGCAGTTGCACGAAACTTGTCTGAATTGCCTATGCTGCGTGAATCGGTTTCTCCGCGTTCCGACATGCGCCGGTGTTTCGCGCAGGACGTAGTCGACTGAAAAGTTTTGCATAAACCCAATGTTTCTTCTTCACCCAATTAATATCCGCAAGAAATTTGGAATAATTTTACGAATATTTACACCATGTTTTTCGCATTTTACGTTTATGCTTAACTTTTGGACACCAGTGTATGTTGGTAGATTGGTTTGGCACGCCACAGCTAAAAGGTCGTCGACCTCTGAGTTAGAGAGTTAAGGAGAGATTCCTCTCGAACCAAAACTGTCAAAGTAAGAACTGAAGTAGGGAGTGCTTTGGAAATATGGGGGGGGGCGTAAAAATCCGGTGCCTAGGGTACTGGGATGGTTAAAAACGGCCTTGCAAGAACTTAACTTATAGTTTGATCTAACAACCTCAATAAACCAAACTTGGTACGGAGACTAATAATAAATGGCGTGGAAAGTAAGATTTCGCGAAAAAGAAATTAGTTAAAAAATAGCTGATATTTATGGTGCTTTACAATGCAGAATGCGTTACAAAGAAAGAAAATAATAAGACATACAAAAATAACAGTAAAATGTTAAGTATTATCCACAACACTCAATATGTGTGTGACTATCGTTCTCAGGTACTACACTAGCATTCTGTGCACCATGCGCAACTTGTCACAAGGAATATTCCACATTGTCTGTGATATGTGTACCAAAAATGTGGCGGATTGTCGTCAACTAAAGCACAAATTTGGATTTCGCTTTTAAACCAGTGTTCTTTTCTGATTCTCGGTTTGGTAAGCTACAGCAGCGCTATAAATATTCCTTTCGGTGATTTTCGGAACTATTTTTTTTTTATTGCTCATGGCTTTCTATGTCATTATTAGTATCCATATCAAGTTTGAAGTTATTGAGGTTGTTTGATTGAACTAAAGGGGTTCCTAAATAGTGTCTGCTTAAAAAAATCACCCCGTTTATAAAGTGCATGGAAATAACAAAAATAGTTTGGAAGATAATAGATTTCGCACATTTATTATTTTTATTTTCAAATACTAAAGAATAGGCATTTTGGATTCAAGCGATGAAATGGGCTTTGAGAATTTAAGAAAAGTACATTGAATCATTTTATGTAAGATATAGAATATATACCAAAAGAATTCTTAGTCCATAAAAGAAAAAGTTCTTAACCTATTTCAACGTTTTTTTTAAAGAATATTGAAATTTTGAGAGAATAATTCACTATATACAAATAATTTTTAAGACTGTGTCTGGTCTGTAAAAAGAAATGGAAACAAGAAATTAATTCCTGTTTTGGATTTTTATTCAAAATAGGACCCTCCGGCTTTAATGCACTTGTTATAGCGATTCATTAATACATCGAACGCCTGTTATAAATCCCTTTGTGGAATGGACTGCAAAGTATGCTTCGAAGCTACTTGTATGTCGAATATCCTCAAAGTAACACAATTTTAAGTTTTGGGAATAAGAAGTAGAGAGTTACAGGTTACTAAATCAGATAAATACGGTGGATGGTTTAACATGCAGACATTATTTTTTGCCAAAAATTGACGAACGATAAGGAAGGTGTAACTGGGTACATTTTTTTTTATTGAGAACATTTTGAAACCCCGTGCACAACACAATGCATAACACGGGGGCTTAAAACACAATCATCCATGCCTTCTCCGGGATTTGAACCCAGTCCCTACGGCACCGTAGTCAGTATCACTATACCGGATGGGCGGCTGACTGGGTACATTATCGTGTAAAAAACACTAACTACTTTCAGTTAGCTTTCGCTGGACGAATGCGACGAATTCTGACATCAAACGCTTTAAAACAGCTAAGTAGTACTGATCTGTTATTGCTTGTCAAGTTGGAACACATTTTTCGTGGATAATACCCTTACTACCGAAGAATTAAATGAGTATTGTTTTGATTTTGGATTGAACTTCCCTTGTTTTTTTGGCGTGGTGGTGGATTTTGGGACTTCTATTCCACACTTTGTCTCAGGTTTATATTGGAAACATCAGGTTTCCTCATCTATAACAATGGACTTCAAGAAATTTGAATAGTCTTCAGCGGCTGTAATAATGTATCTCCACTGTGCAATTCTCATTGTTTTTGTTCTGAGGTTTAAGTGTATGGAACAAATTTAGCACACACTTTTGCTTTGCCCAAATCTTCATGCAGGATGGTTCGAACCGTTTATTTGTTGGTGGTTAAGGAGTCTTACATCATTCTCGGTGACGCACAGCGATCATTTGCCACGAAATTTCGTACTTTCTCATAATTTCAGGTATCCTAGACGAAATTGATCTTCCACTGCACTGATCATCTACTGTATCTCTACCACCCAAAAATGCTTGAGACGCACAAAAACATTTTATGTACTGAAACAACAGTAAGCATAAACTTTTTTCATGAGTAGTATGTTTCTGAAGCACTTTTACCAAGTTTGCGTTAAATTTAATTCCAGCTCTTTGCTCCTTTTAAAAAAATCAACATGAATAAAATTCAGCTTTGCAATAAACCCTCGACTTCTTTCGGCTGAATGTGCAGAACCTATTAGCAGTGTGTCAGCATATGATGGATATGAGTAGATGGAAAGTGGGGGTTCTGGATCATGAGGGCTCTGAGGCTTTTGAGGTCTCCACTCAGTCAAACCGCAGCCTCCCTGTCCCCTCCCCGCTCCTGTTTCGCCTCTTCACCCCTTCTCGCGGTCCTTCGCTCTTCTCTTCGCCATCCCCTTCCCCTCTTTTGATTTATATTTTCTCCTAGCGGGATATTGCATAAACAATCAAAAGTGAAATAAGAGAAAACAAAGCATTTTTAATTTTCAAATTAGTGTGTTTAGGGTACAATACTGAGATATTGCTTTTCATATATGGATATGATTAAAATAGGGGAAGATAAATTTCTCGTAAATAAACCATTTTAAAAAACGCGTTTTTTTATGAATCTGTTTATAAAAGTGATGTCATAAGACGAGTGACATCAGTATTTTTTCTACAAATCAGTTGTCTCAAAAGTCACGTCATGAAAATGAACCAATCAGCTTACTGATGCAATCTTGTAATACTTATTTTTTTTCTTTCTGTGCATCATTCCTTCTCACGCTCTGGACTTGGTAGAATACTTTGCTTCACGATAAAGAATTATCACGTTTTAGAGTGACAGAGTTATATTAACGTCTTATTATGAAGCAACTCTAGGGCATATGGCGGCGGACCTCTTACTTTTGAGCCTCGGTCAAGCCGAGAACTACATTTGAGTCATGTTACTTGACAATTTCAGGACAAAAGTTCGCAGCTTTGTAGCTGGCTATCTTGTGAGGTTCCCTCTTAAGTCTAACAGGGGGTAATATTCTTTTAAGTTTTACTTAAAGTTTAACTGCCCTTCTTACATTGAAAACAGAATATTCAGATAAGCTCTAAGGTAGTGTTTCCCAAACTTTTGGACGTATGTGTATGCCTTCTGTAATTTTCATAACGCTGAGTATCCCTCGTCAAAGGGGAAAAAATGGATGCATTTTTATAACAACTCATTTTTATAACTCAGTGGTGCAACGTACACCTCCGCATCGCTGAGGGGGGGGGGGAAGACTCTAGGGGCTCAAAGCTTGACTGACGTCAAATACATACTTTTCGTAAGATCCGGCTTGAGGCCCAAAACGTGACTTTGCAGGGGGGGGGGCTAATATTCTTCGTTACGCCACTGGTTCCACTAGAACACTTTGGGAATAAAAAAAATTAAAGTATCACTAAAAAAAATAATATTTTCAGAAACAATGACATATAACAATAACTTATTTTTTTATCGTAGATTGAAAGATTTTTGAATTTTTCCGGAAATAGTTTAATTTATGACATGAAAATTTTCATGACACTCTTAAGATCCTCTCGTGGTGCATAAGATTGAAAATCCTTACCTGAAAACTATACAACGGTCCATTTGCGACATCCCGTTTGATTCTGAACCATGGTCAAGTCGTAAGAATCTATATTAGATCAAGTTCTTTTTTTTTTTACTGTCCTCAATATGTCCAGGTTTTCAGATTCAGTTAAATTTGACAAGTAACAGTGCCGATTATTTTTGAGTGATGATATTTGAAAGAAGAAGCCTCTAACTCATGATCTACTAACAATTAGATTATTGTATATAACGTACTTAGGTATAATGACCTTCAAGTATCCCAATCTTAAATTTAAAATCGAATGCAGTGTTTAGTATAATTTCAAAGCATGTTTTCAAGGGAAACAAGGTAATTATCTGCAATTAACAATATAAAGATACTCAGGAATCTTCCAAATTATTTTCAGGCTGGAATGAGCATTTGAGATGAGCATTTGAGTTACGATTCCATGCCACAAATCGCGTAACAACAAAACTAAATTAGCACACGTACTTACTGTAACATTGATCAATTTAATTTAAAAGTGCCTACGTGAATTTTAATGCTGCTTGAGTAAATCTGTATTTTTAATTATAATTCTTTTTTTTTTGTATAAAGTAACTTGATTCAATGTATTTATGAAGATAGAGAATTAAAATTAACAGATATTAATATCATAATTATAAAGATGGAGAGATTGTGGTAGATGAACCTAATAAATTAGTATTAAAGTTTAATACAAATTAAAGAGTCATTCAATCCTAATTTATACCATAGAGCCTAGTGAAAGAAACAGGTCACACATATTTTATAGAAAAATTTAGAAGCCAGTATGATCTGTTAAGAAATAAAATATGGGTAAACTCATACATAGACGAATTCAGTGAAATATCTTATTATATATTGCTGCCCAAAGCAATATAATGAATCACGTTAAAATATCACATACACATCTGGTTCATTACTGTGTGAACTGCTCCTTTTTTTATTTTTGAACTCTAACTACATTTGTGTAAGCTATGGCGAGAGATAAAATTTGTAAATTATTTCGTTCTCGTCAACTTGTGATATCTGTGTTGAGCTTTCTCACGTTTCAAGAGTTTTTGCATGAGACTCAGTGTCGTATTCTGACAAAGTTTTCTTAATACATTCAAAGGGTAAAACTAGAGTGCAATTATCTACAAGAGATTTTTTTCACTGCTTTCTGCTTTTTCCATATCGACTCAAATAGCTACTCTTGAGTGAGTCTTATCTGTAGCTACAGCTCTGACCTACAGGTACAGGACAAAATAATAGGAACACCTGTGAAAAAAAATGAGAATTTTTAATTTGTAAGGTGTTGGGCCACCTTTGGCCTAAATGACTGCTTGCATTCGACGTGGGATTGAAAAATAAAGGTCTTGAACAAAATTCATAGGAATTTGCACCCATTCTTCGTGCAGGACAATCTCGAGTTCAAATAGCGTGTGAGGAGGTGGAAACCGAGCACGGACTTTGTTCTCTAAATAACCCCACAAAGGCTCAATGATATTGAGATCAGGGGACTGAGGACACCAGGTTAGATGTTCCACTTCATCATCATGCTCATGTAACCATGTTTGAACACAGCGTGACGTGTGAATAGGGGCGTTGTCGTCTTGGAACACAGAACGTTCCCCTGGAAAGAGAGTCTGAAGCATAGGGTGAAGATGATCTGCGAGAATGCTTCGATAATGGTCGCTTGTGATTATCCCCATCAAGGCAACGAGAGGCCCCAACCCACGGGAAGATATTGCTGCCCAAACCTTCACAGAACCCCCTCCATGTTTCACAGTTGGAACCAGGCCATCAACATGAAATGCTTCTGTCGGTGTTCGCCAGATGAAAACACGTCCGGTGGTCTGGAATAATGTAAATGAGGATTCGTCAGACCAGATGACTTGTTCCCATTGCAGTTGCGTCCAGTTTAGGTGGTCTCGGCACCACTGTAATCTCTTTGCAGCATTCTGACCCGAAACTAACGGTTTTCGAGAATAGCTACTCTGCCGTGGATGTTCGCAGCATGCAACTCTAGTTGAATAGTTTTTATGGGCACGGGGTTCATCTCGGACGTTATCTGCGGCAGTGTAGTTTTGCGATTTCGGGTGACTATCCTCTTCAACACCCGTCTAACACGGTCCTTCAACTTCAACTTTCGTTCACTGTTGTGCTTCGCAGACGACACCATACCCAGGTTTGTGTAGGCTGTCCTTACCCTTGACACAGTGGTCCTTGAAACACCCACAAGGTTGGTTGTTCTGGACACGGAGGCTCCAGCGAGGCGAGCTCCAATTACCATACCTCTTTTCACGTCAGAGAGGTCGCACATAATCCCGCTTAGCTGGGAACAGAATTTTCTCAAGCAACTTTCACACTGTAAAATTCTTGACTGATACATTCCTTTTCGTCGCCACTAGGTGGCACACTGTTGCGACACGTGGCAGCTGTTTATTGGGCGGTTGAAGTACGACTCATTTTTAAATGAGTGTTCCTATTATTTTGTCCTATACCTGTACTAGAGGTCACTAAGTGCTATAGTTTAAGTCGGCATGCTCTTTTTAAAGCTTACGTTGCATTAATTTTAAGGAAAAGTGGTGGTTATATATTTCACTCCTGATAAGAGAGAAGTTGTAGATTACAGAAAGAAATATGCATATTTTTTCAAATATACTCTTCACACTTTTATGAAAACTTTTCAAACAAAAAATGCATTCGGGGCATTTTGTGCTGTTTTCTGAAGGAAATATTAATCTATCTGTCTTTATGTTGGACAAAAATATGCCTAACAATCCATTCCTCACACTTGATTCAGAAGTAATTTATGACATATTTACGGATGAGAGGAAATCTTTCATTAAGATTTTTTTAAAGATTTGTCTTTGTCATAAGTATATTTCACTACAATTCTCCTATTTTGAAATTTATAACACTATTAGGATATCCAACTACCCTAAAATTGTGAATTTTGCCAAAAATTGGCAAAAAAAAAAAAAAATATTTTTTTATATAATTTTATTTTATAGGCCATCTTATTAACTTTATAAAAATACCAAGTTTATTAATTTTCGTTCACTAGAACAAAAACTATAAATGTTTTAGTAAAAGTAGATGCCATTACTTTAAGCAAAATATATGTTATACTTTAAAACGCGTTTTACTCGAAATGTGTTTTTTTGAAAATGCTCAAACGGGGACAACAATTGCTCAAAAAGTTTTAAAAATTATAAACTGAAATTTTTTGTGTATGTTCTGTATAATAGTATAAGTGTTTCAATCTTCAGATTTATCCACCACTGTTTTATTACAAAATTTACAGCCCCTTATGTGAATATAATCATTGCTTTTTTAAGCAATTTGATATAATAACAAAGATAAAGTGCTCTGGTTTTTGTAAAAATTAAAATATCTCTTATCTTTAAGGTCATTTCAAAATTGAAAAACATAGCAACACATCAGAATTGAAAAATTGGAAATCTGTCCATAAACTTTTGGTACAGAATGGGCCGCGTTTAAGTAGTTTTTTTGTAAAGTTTTACCTATCTTTTTCCATTTTAGTTTAATAATTTCTTTTTCTCTTCTAAATTTTAGCACATTTTTCTTAAAATGTACTAAGAAAATCAAAAAAACCACAAAAAATCCTCATACCTCCATTAAAAAAAAAGTTGTCGCAAATAGTCGGATACCTTAATCCGGGAGCGGTCAAGCGGGCACAGAGTCACCCTAGACTCACGAAATCTTTAATTCTATGAAAAATATTTATTTGTTACTAATGACCTTATCACATTATCCTCCTATATAACAGTCTTCATGTAATTTAAAATGTATTCGTCACATATTTCCCTCTTTTTGGGGAATGACAAACGTTTTTTACAATCTTAAGGAACTTGGAGTGACTGAGCTCCCCTCGCGACCCCTTTTGCTCCACAATATTTTCTGTAAACATACTACATTTTTCACCTGTGAATGACTTAGTGGTTTTGATAGCTGTGTTGTACGACTTATTATGGTTTATAAAAAAGGTAAATGAGCAGAATATAAAAAAGAAATGGGCATCTGTACAATCGGACGAGGTTGAAACTGATCAAGAGAGTAGAATTAAAATGGATATTAATCATCATGGTGAAAGTAAATTTGAGAAAAGTGATGAACACATGAAACGTTTGAGTTGAAACTTGTAGTGAATGACACTTGATGTACTAAAGACCCGCCGTGTAGGAGCGCGATGCACATTAAGTCTGTTGAGAGCCCAAACGTGTCCTTCCGTTGGTGTGGTAGTTAGGAGAGGGGGTGCCAGCTGAGATGTCGTCCTCGTCACTTGACCATGACTCAAAATTACGAGGTCATTCGCAAAAAGCCCTCGTGTAGCTGAAAAGGGCGGCGTTAATATTCACTCACTGTGAATGAAATTAATTAATTATTAAAAAAAATTATAAGCAATGTAGATGAATCAGATAAAAAACTAAAGGAGTATCAAGACGCAGCCAAAAATTTAAGTCTTGGTGTAGAAACAGAATATAGTGATGTGAACAAGAGACGGGTTATTTCAAAATTTGCAGATAAATCGACAGAAAAGGCTGTGTATGAAACAGAAAAATTTAAAAGGGACACGCTTATTGTTGCGTTAGATAAGCTAATCCTTGATTTAAATAGAATTCAAATGTATAAGGAAATTAAAATTTTTGATGGATTTGCAAGATGAAAGTAAGGAGAACGTCCACCTGAAGAGTGTACGTGCTATTATTGATTCCTAGTAAGATGACGTAGACTAACATTTAGTAAATGAAGGTGTTCACCTCAAAACTTATCGAAAACAAAATGAGCTATCCTATACTTGTAATGATATTTTAAATTTAATGTCTGAAAAGAAACTTGATGTTTTTCCAAATTTGTTACCATTTTAAAGATTTTTATAACGCTCCCTATCACACAAAAATTTTCAGGGGGGGGGGGGGGAGTCCATGGTCGAAAGTTCCCCAACTCGTATCATGCCTCAAGACCACACCTATTGATTCATCTCATTTTGTCCATTTTGTTAACAGTAAAAAATAAATAATTGAATTAATAATTAGTATTAATTAAAAAATAAATTGTTCATTACAAGTACTTCATTAAATTTTACATTATATATAAATTATCATCAATCGAAAAAAAACCTCAAGGGCTTTGGGGGTGTATGGACCCCCAGGACATCCCCCTTGTGGGCGCCACTGCTCCCTATTACTAGTGAAGAGGAGCGTGCATTCTCTAAAATGTCCTATACAGAAATACAGTAAACGTCGTTTATCCGAATCAATCGGGACCGGACACCGTTCGGGTACGTGATTGTTCGGATAACCAAAAACCGAATGCAATCCGTGCAGTATATGATACTGGACACTGTACAAATATTGAAAATCATCCTATGCGGGAAACGTGCTTGAAGAAAAAGCAGAATAAGTGCAAAATGTCGCAATTTTACCTTAAGTGTGGAAATAATCACTTATTTTTCACTGTACCATTGTACACTTTCGTTTTTTTCGCTGCAAGGTCTCTAAATCTCTTGAGCAGCAGTAGTTGATAGGACAGTACTCTGATTGTTGTTCGATAATCCATAACTGATTGGAGCATTTAATGGACCCTTGCTACTTTCGTTGTTGTTGCCCTCGTCTTCATCTCTTTCAGAGTCGATAGGGTCGGATTCTTCTTGCACGGAAGTCAAAATCGCGTCATTATTTAGCATTTGAAATCCACAGTCTTCTGCATTGCATTCCATCCAGGTTTCTTCATCAAGAAAACTCAACAAAAGACCACGTATACACCCCTCACATGGAAACAAACTGACCTAATATACCGCGCAGATGTTTGCCAAATCACACAAATGAAATTCCAGAAATATCCCAACCTTGGGTTTTCCCGTCACTTTTAGCCTTCTGCGAAACAACTGTTGAGCATTGCACGGTCTGAAAACGTATCCGGACTTTGGTACGGATATTTGACGCTCCGGATAATAAACGCTCAGATAAACGACGTTCTACTGTATAGGACAATGATAAATACTAGACTTACTTAATTATGACCTCTTTGTATTAATACTAATCTCACTAAAGACTTAAAATGTGATGAGCAAATAAAAGAACTTGCAGCACAAAAGTGTAGAAAAGCTTTTTTTTTTTGTAAATTACGTTATTGATTATAATGTATTTAAATTGTTTCAAATAAAAAAGCCTTAAGTTTCATATGTTTTAAGTTTTTCCCACAAAAATCTTTCTTAGGAAAATGGCAAAATTTTTAATTATTTAGGGGGGCCCAGATATTGTTAGCCCAGGGCCCCCAAAGGTCACGATTCGGCCCTGCATGGATGTATTTTCTGGGAAAAAAAGTCGGACTTTCGCCTGTAATGGATTCCCGTCTCGAATGTGGAAAGCAGCACACCCCTTCTGTTTATGCTGGATCATCGTTTGTGTAATAATAAAAAGTCTATATTCTTCTGTGTGATCGTACTGTATGTTTCTGTTCGTAGACGTCTCATATGTACACCAGCATGAAACACACGACAGAAACAACAACAATAGCAAGTTTAGTCATTGTAGGACAAATCTGCTTGTTGAATCCATCACTATTGTATAGTACTTTATGTCATTGTTATTTATTTGAGCTATATAATTGTTTAATGATTTGTTTGCTCATGATCTCAACTATTTGCTCATATATTGTTTTTGATAAGTACGATATTAAAGATTTTGGTCGTAATTCTCGCAGTGCAATATATTCACGAATGAATAGTCGAACTCTGCTAGCAGTTTCAGGGTACCCATAAAATTACCATTATGAGGAGAACTAAAAACTTCCTCGGTACCTCCAAATCAGCGATACTCAACCTGTCGCCCATGGGCCGCATGTAGCCCACCCGACCATTCTGAGTGGCCCGGTCTAGGTTCCGTTAAAATAACAAATTCGATTATTTAGGAATAATGTATTAAAAATTTAGTGAGTCTATCAATCAAGCAATCAAATCTATCAATTTTGCTCTCGATGTCGTTCTGGTACAAATTGTGAAATAATTTTTTTTCTTTTTTATTGTAATGGTTAGTGATAACAAATAATAATGCAGTAGCGACCATTTTATAGGTGTAACTAATTTTTAACTAACCCTCATGTCTAAAAAATATTTGCTGTTTCAAGACTATTGAGATCTTGACTATTTCGTAGAAAAAAACAAACATGTATCAACAACTTGTTTGATTTGTCGTGAAAATGTTATATATAAAAAATATAATTTTGATCTCGTCACTGTACAACTAAACAAAAATCTTTCAATGGCTCTTATTCTTGAGGATTCATTTAAAGACGAGATAAATTGATTTTCTTAAAAAAAAAAAACTTTGAAACAGCAATAAATATTTTGCAGGT
>BMAO01016224.1:0-57437 GCA_019973975.1 Trichonephila clavata | reverse complement strand
CTAGACAGCCACACTGGATCTCAAAAACTTACAGAGATCTTGACAATGATAATTAGGCTACGCCAAGGTACGTTGATATTCCACAAGGTAGCTTTCATAGGTATCATTCACATAACTTCAAGATTTCACTACTAATTTCCTCTGCGAACTTGTTTCAGTTAACTTTTTTTCACAGTGAAACTCATTTACATGCGTCACAGTTCCTTCACAGAAAGAGGTTCTCAAAGATTAAACAATTTATTAAAAGAATTTCCCCTTAGGGTTTGTTGGAATTCGCGAAGAGAACCAGAACCCTCCTTTCCTATCTCATTCTTAGAAGCACACGAGCGCAACCCACTATATGCTACGGACCTTGTCATTTTGAGTCTCAGTGAAGTGATATGAACGACACATGAGTTAGCATCGCACTCCATGGAATTCTCTCTACATTGTCAGTTTAAAACTTAAAGATTCAGTTAACTTAATATGTATCATCTTTTATGTATCATGCATGCGATGGATCTTACAAGTTATTAGGATTCGAATGTTTGATTTCTATTCGGTAAGAGCTGGCGATTATGAACACTCGGTCGGCTATTTTGACGATTAACCATGAAATACACGCTGTTACTGGATTAGATAATAGCGCTCTTTTGGTTCATTTATGAATTGGTATAAAGCAGTGGTCTTAAAACTGTGGGGTTCCATGGAACGGCATAAACCCTGGGGTTCCATAAGGCATACCCTGGGGTTCCACGAGTCACAAAAAAATTGAGAAGAAATAAATATGCATGCGAAATGGATACATGTTCTGCAGGAAATTTGTATAGTTACAAGTATCTAAAGCTCATCTCCCCCCCCCTCCCCAATGCATTAAATTTAAAAATTTATTTTTATATAATAACTTTGTTTTGAACACTTTTTAAACTTTTGTTACAATTAAAAAACGTTTTATCTTTATATATATATTTCCTACTAGATTTGTGAATATTCTATTGTTTACTATCTCGGGCTCCACGAGATAATTTTTTGCTCGTTAGTTAGCACAATGCCTTGCAAAAACTAAATAGTTTTCAAATGGAAAATATGCACCTTTTTACATTTGTGGAAAACAACACTTATATTGAAGGAAAGAGAACAACAAATCAACAGAGTGATGTTAAAATCAGATTTTAAGCAAGAACAGCTTTTAAATTTTAAGTCAAATTCATGAAAAATACACTGATTTCTCCCACAGCTATAAGCATTTAAATGCCATTCTGTGTTTAAGTGAAATATATTTCAAAGTGGCTACAAAAACTAAGCATAAAAACAAATTAAACTTAGAAAATGTAACACAATTACTTTTAGCCTCAATAGACCTAGACTTCAACAGTTTGTGTAAAAAAAATAATAACATGCATCCCAGTTAATAAATATAAGGTATGAGTATAGGTAATTCTTGAATCACAAATTAATATTACTAATGAGTAAATTAGATTACAATTTTTTAATAGTAAATACAATTTTTTTAATTGCCTTACTTAAAGTGCTATAACATGTTGACATACTTTAAATATTATTTTGAGATATATTCTTCGAAGCATGTGTATGGAATGGGGTCCACGAAAACATTTTCTAGTAATACACGGTACACGAATTTTTTGGTCTATCGCGAATTTTAAAAAATTAGGGTCTCGTACCCTTTGATTGAGGAAGATTTGAACGAGTTTATGAAAATTTATATATATATATATGATAAGGAAGAAGTCGATACGGGTGAAGTCAAAGGTGAAGTTCAGCTATTAACAACTGATTTACTTCACGACTTGAAATTTTCTACAAATATAGAACAACATTTTATTACTTATGATCCTGAAAAAGAACGTTCATTATAATTTCTACGTAATCTTGTGTAGCAGGATATCAAAAATTGTATAATTAACTTGAGAATACAAAAAGACAGCCACTAATAAGACTTTGTAGCAATAAAAAACCAACAAAGGCCGTTAATGAACGAAATTCTCATTTGAATAAAACCCAACACTTCCACTGATGATAGCATTTTTGATCCAGTTCGTAATAAACATGTAAGCTTATTATCAAGTAGCGATGAATAGTAGTTAGTTAATTTTATTCCTAATTTCAATTTCATTTTTTGTATGCTGTGTGTATTTATAGAACAAATTTTCTTTATATATTTACATTTTTTTCGTAACAAAAATTGTGTTTTAAATATGAAACATAGACTTTATTATTGCTTTTTTTTGCATGGTTTTTGTGGGAAAATATTTAGATTTTTCATCTTACTCGAGTTTCTTAAATGAGGAATATATCTCCAAATTTACTATGTGTTACATGTGTTTTTTTACGATTTTTTTTTTGCACTGTTTTCTAAGGATCGTATCTACCATGTAAAAAAAAGAATTGGGTGTATAAATTTCTGATCATTTTTTAAAATTTATATTTAATACAACTTATTAAACTCAAATGAATAATATTAAATTGAGAGATCATAATTAAATAGTAGATAGGTTTAACACAACGGCTTGAGAAAAAGAGAACACAAAACCTCAATATAATCTTACGATGCAACGATTTTATTACAGAAAAATCACTTAAAACGGACGACATCAGCCATTTTATATCTTGAGTAAGCAACCTTGTTATAATCATTTCCTGCGTATGCGACCTTGCTTCCCAAACCCACAGAACTATTTACCATCTCACCGGAGAATGAAAAAGAATAATGAAACAGGCGAACAAGAAAGACTTTGACATCTCCTCTTGTTCTAAATTTAGAGAAAGCGCTTCGAAACTTCTCGTGAGTCATTTTGCACAGGAAAAAAAAAAGCATGTATGTAGGCATCCCCTTCACAAAAATGTCTACACCAGAATTTCACGGTTATTATTTTTCGAGCATCGGGACTTTACATACTTTTTGTGTAAGAATTATTATGGGGTCTGTAGTATTTGGTATTTCAACATCAGTGTTGATATTATATAGTTCACTACTTAAAGGTGAAGGTAGTGATGTTACTATTAGTAATGAACTGGAAAAGTATTTAAACACACCAAACTTTTTTTTTTACTCTGTCCGTTTTTACAGGATTTTGAAAAACACGGTACACGAATTTAACGAATTTTTTTTTACACAAAATTTTTATTCTAGCACAAATTTCAAAAAAAATTGGGGATTTTGTCCGTTGTATGAAGACGATTTGATCGAATTTACGACAGTTTATATTATCATACAGAAGTCGATAAAGATGAAATAGAAGGTTAAGTTCAGTTATTCCGATTTAAGTCGCGAGGGTTTAAAATTTGCTACGAGTATTGAACAACATTTTCTTACTCGTAATCCTGACATACAGCGTCCGTTAAAAATTTCTCCTTGTCATGATATCAAAAATTGTATAAGCAATTGGAGAATCCCCCCCCCCCCAAAAAAAAACAAATAAATAAAAATCCCACTAATAACAAATTTTGTAACGATAAAAAAAAAAAAAACTTTCACCGTAATAATGGATGAAATTCTTCATTTCTATCAAAACCGACAGTGGTGCTAGACATCTGGCACATCTAGTGATGATAGCATTTTTGATCCAGTTCATAATTAACACACACGCTTGTTACCAAGTAGCGACTAATAGTTCTTTTAGTTAGTAGTTTTAACTTAATTTCAATTTGAATTTATTATATATTATGTGTACTTATAGACTAAGTTTTCCCTGTTCACAAGTTTTAATTTTTTTCATAATAAAAACGAAATGGTTTCGTTTTATAAATCTGTAACATGGGTTTTGTTATTGCTTTTTTTCTTCGGTTATTTTTGGGGAAATATTTGGAGTTTTTTCATGTTACACGATTTTTTTAAAGTTGTGAACATATCCCCAAATTTACCGAAGGTATTTTTTTTACACTATAATTTTTTGCGTGGTTTTTTAAGGAACATGTTTACCATGCAAAAAAAAAAAGAGTTGGGTGCACTTTCAAGAGATAATATATAGTATAAGTTGGACAGTTATGTTATAGCTTAAAATCATATGTACTGCATACTGTTCGCTATTTTATTCAATAATAGTACTTATAAGTAAATTTATAAGCGAAGAGAAAAGGAAAAAATAGAAAAGAAAAGAATTAATATACACGCACGCACACATATAAAAGAAACACAAGCAATTTTTATAAAAATGCTGATTAACAGAATTCCTAGTATCTACCAACACAAGCAAATTTTCAATTTTTGAAACTAATTTGTCGATTTTCTTTTAAACATTTTACGTAATTCTTAATTTTTGCTTTGCATATTGTATTAAAAGATAAATCACTTGTGAATATTTTGAGTTTTAATTTAGTAACAGTGAAGGCTTATTCGTAGCCTTTTAAGGTACCTAAATGTGTACGTAAAAATGTTTTCCATGCGATATGCTCTCATGTAGAAATGTATTTGTTTTTACCTACAATTTTTCCGCTATGAGTAAACTTCTTATTATAGATTTTAGAAGGTGTTTTAATGCTATTCCTCATGCAAACTAATATCGATGATTAAAAATTTTTTGACAAACATATTTGAGTACATATAAATTTAATTACATCATCTAACCAAATAAAATAGCAAAGTTGATTTAGATAACAACTGTTAAGCAAAACACAAGAGGAACTCCTACATCACATGTTATAATTCTATCAAAGTATCTAAATTATGTTTAACCCCAATAAATTCTATATAGCGTATAAGTATTTCCTAGATTATTATACGAATT
This sequence comes from Trichonephila clavata, assembly GCA_019973975.1. NCBI lineage: Eukaryota > Metazoa > Arthropoda > Arachnida > Araneae > Nephilidae > Trichonephila > Trichonephila clavata. The sequence continues at coordinate 52,713 of BMAO01016224.1, read as the reverse complement.
TGATAGTTTAGTTATAAACAAATATTTATTATAAACTCTCAAATTGTAAGATTAGGATCCATTTTTTGAGAATCAATCGTTGTTAAAATAATAAGGAATATGTCTTTGTTTTCTCCTGTGCAATTTACAAGTTTATAGATAATTGTTTGTTAAAAGTGAAAATGCAAATAGCGACCAAATGAAGCAAAAATTGTTTGTCGTCATCCCTTGAAGTTTCATTTGTAATCAATATAAATCTATTACAAAGCTTTAAATTCATTCATTCTATTACAAAATTCATTCTGTTATATCTATTCATTCTAAAAATTCATTCTACAATCTATTACAAAGCTTAAAATTCATCCTGGAAAAAATTTAAAGAAATTATTGTTAAAATTAAAATTGGCTCTATTCATGGGTATTAATAAAATTCTAACTAACGGCAATAACAAGAAGATTAAGCAACTTCTCGACCATTTATGACTTATGTTGTTTTCAGTCTATTTAATAGCATTATTATCTATCTATTCAAAAAAATTGAAAAATATTTTTCTCGAGAAACTGAAATTAAAATCTATAGGTTAAATGAAAAATTCAGCTCTTCAAGAATATGCAACACATTTTCTAAAATTAAAATTTAATACATTCATCGTGCAAAGTGTTGAGCATCTTATCCTTTTTTTGTTCAAAATATAAGAAAGAAGGAAAATGCCTGAAAACCAAAGTACATGCTTTTAAAATCGCCTGGCCTCCTAATTTTTTTCGACTTGTTTCAAGTAAAGCTGGTTCGTTCACTTTATTTTGTATCTTCATTGATTTGATTTTGTAATTTTTTGTTATTTTTAATTTCTTTGCTTTTTTTTAACTTTATTGTATTGGTTTTGTTACGTAATTGTTTTATTTTGTAATGTATTTTGCCTTTGAAACTTATTTGTTTTTGTATTTCATTATTTCGTAATTTTTTTGTTATTTATTTTATTTACCTTATTGTGTTTGTTTTTACTTACTTCTGTAAGCCCTGTGGGATACTTGTGGTGCAAGAACTTTATTTTATCTGTCTTCAACAACAACAAAAAAAAAACATTCATTGTGCTGAACAATGTAGGAAAAGATGGTTCGTTAAAACTAAAGAAAAAAAACCCTTTTTTGAAAAAAAACCGATAAAAAAAGCTGTTGAAAATTAACTTTTATAAGCATACGTATTTATGGTTAAAATTTCAACAAGCTTGAAAAACTGAAAACATATGTTTTTTTTCCAAATTTTAAATGGCTCCATAATGCACTATCATTTTCAATATTTTATTTTTAACGGTCTTTCAAGCGTATAATTTTGCTTTTTGTTAAATGAATTTCATAAGGGAGACTAATATCATCAACTGACAAAAACCTAAAACTGCCGAAAACACGACACCTTCAAATGTCAGCAGTTTTTGACAGAACACGCGAACTCTTGTGAAACATTAACTGTGTGCACGAGGCATCATTTCCTCTAAGCAAAACTCATCTATAAATAGTTCGTTGATTAATACGGGAGTTGCAATAAATAATATATGTATATAATAAATCATTATGCGTTTATTGGATGGGTTCTATTTAATAAATTAATCTTCGCAGTAGCTGTAGTATACTGTTACCATTACAGGATCGCATTTGTACGTACATCATTTGACACATTTTTTCCGGGTTCTTTTTCTGGGTCAGAATTTCTTTTGTCTGGAATTTCCGTCAATGTTGAAGTTTTTCAATTCCTACTATTAGCTCATCTTTCTCTCAGATATTTATTTATTTGTATATATATTTATCTTGTTCAATTTTCAATCGTTACTAAAATTCTTTCTATTCATCCAATGAAGTTCAAATAATTTTTAAAATCTTTTACTGGATGACACTTGAAGTTGATACAGTTTTTTCAAATATTAAATAATTAATTTAATTAATTATTGGTTTTCGACGCCAACTTAGATTTGTCTCCATTGTTGTAACAATGCAACTGTTAAAACAATGACTAAAGTTGGCTTCGAAAACCGGGTTTTCAGCCAAACTAGCCAAACCGGGTGTGCATTGTTACAATGCAGACAAACCATGCTCTTTTTTCAATTCCTACTATTAGTTCATTCTCTCACTATATATATATATATATATATATATATTCTTCAAATTTCCAATCTTTAATCAAATACTTTGTATTCATCCATTCAAAGTAGGAATTGACTTAAAAAAATTATTTTTATATTACTTGTTAACAATTGGAAAGGGTTTTTTATTGTTTCCAATTTTCTTTTGTATACCGATGTTGATAATCATGTTGCCAAATTTTAGGCAATAATAATATTTTGAAAGAAATTACAATATCCTCAAAAATTAAAATGCATTTTTTCTGAATTGTAGATAAACATGTATGTGTGCATACATTTCGATCATTCATAAATATTACTCGTAAAAAGAATATTAAATGAGATTATTTATATTGGGAGTATATTTATCGGTAACTTATCTCACTGGAAATATTTGTAGACATGTTTCTTTCTAACCTTGAGTCTTCGATTTGCTGTGATGCTCAATCCATTTAGATCTATGCTCTCTTTTTTTATGACACAATATAAAAGTACGAAATTTTACCATACTTAGGGGGAACTCGCCCTCAAGCAAATATTGCTCGAATTATAAACTTGAATGATTCAAAGACAAACTACAATTTGGTTAAAAGCAGAAAAATATATACTAAATACATAAATTAACAGCATTGAGGTATTTCAAGAGGATATATATATACAATTTATATCTGTTTTAAATACTTCAACAATATTATGTATCGCATATTCCAGCGTATAATGCGCGCCTATACTTCCAAACTGCATCTTCAAATTTGTAGGTATATGCGCCTTGTAACGCGCACCCCAATTTTTACGAAAAAACCCGAAATGTACGTGTGCAGCGCTCTTACCTTTTGAAGTTATTTATTGAAGGTATTATCTCAGGCTTTTTAAAAAAATAGTATACTTCTAGAACTAAATCCCTTTAAGTTCATTAGGTAAGTCATTTCCTAATGAACGTCGTCATCTTGCCCCGTGTTTCGGAATTTGTTAAAATAACTATTGTTGTCCATTCTATTAAATCCTGCGAACACTTGTTTATCTGTGTGTATGTCCATGTCTTCTGGGGCTAAGGGGTCCATCGGATCGGGAAAGGTTTCATTCGAAAGGGGAGGGGACCAGAGGAAGACATTTTTGCTATCCGCTAAGCCCCCCCCCCTAAACAGGAAGGAATGTTACAATAATTTGTTGCTTTAGAGCTACTGGCTTTTACCTGCCACCTTTTCTGATTTTTTTGCGAGAAAACGAATGCTTCCTGAACTTACAGACAGAGCCCCACCAGGAACTGTAGGCAACTGTAATGATAAGGGCTGGAACAATGAGGGCACATTTTTCTCTTTTTTTGAAACACTTTTATCTTCATGTGAAACCAAGCAAAGAATCTCCTACTCTGACGATTTTTGACAATCACAAAACTCATATAACTTTGCGGGTTATCTTATAATGCAGAGCGAAAAACATCAACATGGTTGGGTTGCCGTCGCACATATCACATCGTCTCCAGCCCCTTGTTGTGCCATTTTTCGAACAGTTAAAACGCACTATAGCCAAGCCTGTGACAACTTTATGATCACTCATCCAGAAAAAACTATCACAGACAAAAATATTGGTGAGGTTTTGAGCATCACTTACTTCAAATCAGCTGCAGTCGGAAATGATGTTGAAAGGGTTTAAAGAATATGGGATCGAGTTTCATAATCCTCTTGTGTTTAGCGAACATGACTATGCTGCGGTAAAAACTACTAACCATGATGCTGTTGGCGATGAAACTGAAACATAATACTGCTAATTCTCAGACCCCAGTAATAGAAAACCAGCATATAAATCCTCCAGAAAAACCAGAACTTATGGCAAATGGTGATTCTGATGCACCAAAGAAGCCTGTTAGAGTTTTATTTCAAACCATTGCATAAAACTAAATAATGTGAGAAAAAAAGAAAAAGCAAAAAACTGAGCTCTAGCATTCTTACAAGCACACCCATCAAAGAAATGTTAGAACAATGGGAAAAGCAAAAGGAAAAACAGGAATTAAAAAAAAAAATTAAAAAAAACAGAGAAAAAAGCTCGTGAAGCTAAAATGGGAGTAAAAAAAACTCAAACTGTTCCTGTAGGCCTAAGTCTATAAAATCGAGGCCAAACACTCCAGTTCTATCAACTTCAAAGGACGGTGTTATAAGATGTCCTGCTTGAGAAGAGGAACCCTCCAACAGAAGAATGGATCCAGTGATGTAAATGCCAAGAGTGTTGGCATGAGGAATGTTCCAATTATAAAAATGGCATTTTTATTTGTGACTATTGTTAGGTACACAACTAAACACTTCAACATTACGTTACAATGCATTTCGCTTAGTTTGATACTTTGTAAGATGAAAAAACACAGTTATCATTTGTTAAACCATGTAACACACTCAAAAGATAAATATGTTCAACCTTTTCAGTGTCGCCATCTTGCCCCAAGGCAAAAGTCATCTTGCCCCAGTACTAGGGCAAGATGATGATTTGTTAAGGTTATGAAAAATAAAATTATCCTTTACTTCTTTTATTAGAAATATTAAAAGGTAGTATATTTTAATACTACAAAGGACTTCTCTAACAGTTCATGTATATAATTGATTTTACTACCCTTAAAAATAAATTAATAAACAACAAAAACTGTTAACATCGTCAACTTGCCCCGGTCTCCCCTATATATCATATTATCCAGCGTATAACACGCACATTAAGCACAAAAATAAGATCAAAATTTACAAGTGCGAGTTATACACCAGGTATGAACATGATAGGCTTAGAAATAAGAAAAAGAGATGAGCATAAAAAAAATTAAACTTCTACATAGATCGAAATATTTGTTTAATTAATTATGTATCGGATCGTAATCTTGCCCCAGACTGTCTGTTTAAAAATATTCGTTCTCATTACCATGCAGGAAGGCAATTGATTGACATTTATTCATGGTAATAGGTAGTATTTAAACCAAGTTACTCATAAATATTAAAGAGAAATGTTATATCTTACCTGTATCTGTAGCAGAGCTTATTTACCCAGGCATAAAAGTTATATCGTGGCAGCAAAAAACAATCAAAGCTTCACAACTAACACAAAAAGGGCAATTTCAGCGTGTCTATACTATTGTTTAACGAAAGGTCAAAAGGAGAGCCAATAGTGTTCATTTGATGCTGCTACCTAGTGGAATATTAAGAAATTAAGACATTCGTCTCATCTTGCCCTGGTCTCCCCTACGTATTTTCAGAGCGATCTCTATTTAACGAAGTCGCTAAATCCCGAAAAAAGTTCGTTAAATAGATTCATGTTTTGATATACTTTAGAAACTACATAAAACAAATTTTAAATTCATAAACACTATATATTAATGAAAAAAGTAATTAGTTATGTTTTTTTGAAAATTAATTTCTGTTTATTTTATAAATCTTAACATCAAAAAGGAAAACAAGAAACAAGGAATCTAGGAAAACAAGAAAAAAAGGCACTGTTCATGAATACAATGTATTTTCAACTTTAAAAAAATATTTTTATATTAAAATTAATTAATTTTAATGCCATTTTCTAATTATAAGGTCAATTATTTTATAACCAGTAATTTTAAACATACATCATTTTATAACCAGTACTTTTAAGCATACATTATTACGTGTGTTCTTAAATTTAATTACCGATAAGATTTGTTAATTTTATTTGAGTTTTTTATTTGAAAAGTTAAGCAATTTTATTGTTCTAGGTGAGTTAAGCATCTGGTAAAACCAGTTCAAGGCTATTGATCACCATAAAATGTGTTAAGAGAAAGAATATTTGAAATGTCCAAAAATGTTTTTAAAGTAGGGAGGAAAAAAAATAATCACTAGAGTAAAAGTTCGTTGAATAGAAATTTTATTTCACTATTTAGAGGTTATTTTACGAAGAAAATATTAAAATGTTCATGGATCCGGGGAAAAGTTCGCAAAATAGAAAAAAATACGCTAAATTGAGGTTCGTAAAATGGAGGTCTGACTGTGTGTGTGTATATATATATATAGATAGATATTAAATTTCTTTATTAGATCTCTTTGATGATGTATCAAAGGTTAATTTACTAATTGACTTTTTCCATCACTTGTAATTCAAAACGAAATATAATACAGTTTTTAAAAACTGTAATATACTATATAATGCAAGGATCCTTCGAAAATTTTTAAACACATTTAAAACTGAAAATATTCACCAGATGTATGGCACAAATCATGGAATTAAATGTTTTACGTGTGATGAAAAACTTCCAGAGATTTAAAATTCTTTGCTGAGATTACCATTTAAGCATGAATAAACCTACAGTGTTCTAAAAGCTTAATATGCCGCATTAAAATATAACTGTGATATCTGCTACTAAACTAGAACTTAGCAATCAGAAGGAATATCTCAACTACTTAAAATTCATATCACTTTTAAAGTGTCATAGACGCAGTCAGCTAATTACTAAAAATACTTTTCATGCTATCAAAATCGGAACGACGCGTGCATAAATAAAGAAGAAAAAAATCGATCGGTTGTCAAAGAAAGTGTGAGAGCTGACGTTGTTCAGACGGTGCGCGCTCTCTATCAACAGCTTGTCCTCTTACAAACGTCTCGTATTTTGCTTCCTGCGGACATCCGCGCCTTAAAAAAGGCACCTCTGTCTCTCACTGATAACTGTCAACCTTCAGAAATAGGACCGAGTGCATTAACATAAGGGAAAAAGAAAAGAAAGGAAAAAACACAGATTCTTGATCTGGAACGTGTTATTGTCAACATTCACGTCATGTGGAAGAAGTATGAGGTTAATTAATTTATATAGACATGTTAATTCTGTTGATGGTTTGTATCTGGATGTTAGAACTTGTGCATGTTTATCTTTTAAATTATGTAGATGTCAATAACTTTACACTTGCTTGTGAAAATTTAACGCATGTGCGATTTGATACTTCTACAGAAGAAAGCAAAACAGTGAAAATTTAACTATTATTTTAAATTACGAGTACAAATAGCGTAATGAATCCAGCAATGAGGAATAAATATTTATTTAATTTTGAATGAATAGTTAAATAGTGCGGTATACATTCAATATTTATTGTTTAAAAGTTATTGCGATTAATAAAGATATTTATAATAAATATTAAGGACACAATTTTAGTATTATAATTTCAAAGTACAGAAGAAATTTATGAAATCTTGCAATGAAAATCATACTACAAATTAGAAGTATGTCTTAATGATACTTTGAAAAAAAAACAGTGAATGTATTTATGTAAGAACAATTCAGAAAATCATTAGCATTAGTGCAACTTCTAATTGCAAAGTTAATAATAAATCAAATTAATCCTAGTACTTTTTGTACAAAATAAGGACTTATTGTACACCAACAATAGTAGGTGGGAATCAGAAAGATACATGCAATATAAGTAAAATTTTATAAACATTGTAAAATTATTAAAGTGTTGAAAGGTATAATTATTTTAGACTGCAGTTATTTGAAAACTAAGAAAATAATTTTCATTATTTAATTCATCACTAAAAAGAAAATTAAAAAAATAAATTCACTGCACTCAAAACCAAAATTTAATTTTCAATTGACTAAATTCATGTGACGTCATAGTAACATGATAAATGCAATCACGTGTTTCTAAACTATCAGTTCATGCACTTCGTTGTTGCCAATTTTACTTTTTACAGAAACTTTCGCTTAAAAATCACCTATTTGATAGTTATGTAGTAGGTAAGCAAAATAGCTTGCTTTAAAAATACACGCGTAACAAAATAATTTTTTTCTAATTTTTAAACTTTTTGAAGAATTTTAATGTTTGAACATTTTTACCAAATTATCAAATTTGAAATTTTATCTAAATTTTACAAGTAGAGCCACAAGCACAAGGCTAGTGTCAGTTTTGAATTCTATTGACAACAAGCGATTGCATTTATCGTGTGACCGTCAAGAATTTAGCCATTCTCAAAACTATGGTGATTGATACTTGAAATTAAAATCCAGTATTCAGAATGAGGTGAACACATCAATATAGAGCTATTGATCACGCCTTACGATTTAATTTTTTATTTATCGTCTGCTCTTGTTTGTCCATGCTTTATTCAATATTCAAATCGCTTTAAAATATACCGTTTGGTACACAAATAATTGAATTCGCGGGTGGAATAAGAGAATTAGATTAGATTTGGATTTAATTAAGTTAGTATTCTATTTTATCGTTTTTCTCTCTCTACAATTTATTTACACCAGCTTCGACAGAACAATCCAAACACTGATGACTTGTGGACGTGATTTGAAACTATTCTTTAGAGTTTTTACTTCAGTTATGGTAATTGTTTTTTAAAAAATATATTGAAGTTCTGAAATTTTGAATAAATGAAAAAGCTAAAAAATGAAGTTAGAAAACTCAGAGAAATTGACGGCTGAAAGTATCAAAAGTTTTCCCCAAGGTTGGATAAAAAGTCAAGGTCCTTTGAATTGTCATTCAGAAAAATGGAAAGAATATAGATGGTTACTATATATGATCCTTTTTAAATATACCATGTAGATTTTCTATTACCCCTAATAATATAGTTCTGGTCTCGGGTATTTGATAGTTGAAAAATTAGGCTATGTCAAAAATTCTTTTACAATTTATTTCTTCGAAAATATTAAAAAAAGGAGAATTTTTCAAACCGTTTAAAAAATCTTTTAAAAATTGTTCGCTTAATTTGTTTGAATCATTTTTGTGAATACTTCATGAGTGTATTTATCCCGATGAAAATTATTAGTTGTTCACAACAGATGAAGCAGTTAATATCCTGCATTTATTCATTTGTGTAGCAGATAGGGTTTAAAAATACTCTATAAAATTATTTGGGATCTAGTAAAATTAAGTTTAGACATTCTCATACTCAAATAAAGAAAATATATTTAAAGGTTCCATTGTGTGAAAATACTTTTGAGCTGAAACAGATACAGGAAAGCTTACATTCAATCAAGTATCATAATCATTCTCTATGAATTTAATACAGAAATATCAGTGCTTACTGATGAAAAAATTGGTTTCCATGGTGTATTACAATATAAACCTAATACTTATTTATTTCAATTCTTATTTTATGAATTATTTTGGGCATTCTTGCAGTGTTCCACAGTATAATGATGATATTATGATTTATTTCGAAAGAACGAACTGTAATTATCATTGAAAGGAGTTACTTATTCTTTTCTTACTAAAAGACCAGGATAATAAATTATTGCATATGAGAGATATTAGTGATAAAAAGTGGATGTAAGATAATTTGTAAATTCTTAGTAAAAATTAAACAGCGAATCTTGTTATTTGCTGTAATCGACAGAAGCATACGCCAAATTAGTATGCATTAAATTATTTCGGAAACGTCATACGGTAAAAAAAATGCTTCTTTATACATAATTTTTCTCCCGAAACAAAGTGATTACAAAAGAGGCGTAGCTCTTTTTTCATGAAAATTTTATTAATTATTAAAATTTGAATGCATGTTACATTTCGATTAATTTTCCATATTAATAGATCCCAAAGGAAAGTAGTATCAGTTTATGTCGTATATTAGTAATGTAAAATTATTTTTGTTAATAAATTAATTGTTTTATATTTTTTATTGTGTGTTCTTGACACAAACCACATACTTTAATTTTATTCTTTTTTCCACTTTTCTTAATTTATGTTGAGAATAAATGGTAAACTTATATTTCCTTGATAAAGAATAACACCGCTAAAAAACGAGTTTTTTAAAAACATGGGTTTTCCTTCAAACTTCTCTCTTTGCGTAACGTAATTTTTTATACCTTAAATTTTAAGATCGAAAGGAAACGTTGAGTCAAATTGGATTTATTCAATAATTAGTTAAAATCACTTTATTTTACGAGGGGATAGTTTAATTTGCTGGTTTCAATATTCAACTGAGCAACGTTGTAAACTATTGGAATTTTGAGTAAAATTAAACTCTTTAAATAATTGCTTTGAATCAAATCATTTTTATTAATTGTAATTAAACTATCGTATTGTCATCCAAAACAATCATGTGTAGAAAATTTATGCTGAATTGAGCGCCTTAAAATGTGAGAAAAAACTTTTCAAGTTTTGACCCAAGTCATCAACATGGTCTCCAAGTTGCCAAAAATAGTGTCAACGTGGCTACATCTTTAATTCTTTAAACAATTAGATTTGATCAATTAATTTTGTTAATTATAATTAAACTATCGTATTGTCTTTCAAAAGCAATCGTGTATAGGAAATTTTGCCTCAATTGAGAGGCTTAAAATGTGAGAAAAAACGCTTTTAAAGTTTTGACTCAGACGTAGTTACAAATTGAGTAGAAGAAAACCAATTAAAAAAAAAATTACTTGTCTTTTTTTTACAATAAATCTCTACTGTGTGCATTGATATACTTAAATGTTATATTCATCTATTGTTAGAAAATAGGGCCAAACCGAAAAATTTTTTTCAAATGAAAATGATCCCATTTTATGAAAATTTTATTATTCTATTTTCATTAATGTACCAAAGAACATATTTTAACACTATTTTTTTTAAAAAAAATAATCAATCTTGTTCCTGGTATAAAATTACGTCTCGTAAATTTAGTTTTCTGTGCTTTAACATCTAAATTGGATATTTTTTTTCAAATACATGAAAAATACTGTATGTATCGAATGCTGCATAATTTTAAAGATTAATTTTTGTAAATGCGCGCATAACGAGAATTAATATTAATTTCAAATTTTTTTCTTTCTAGAAATGCTTTTTACTCATTGGTTTATATTATCTATTATTAGACAAAACATTATCGTAAAACTAAAATTTGCTGTATTATTTTTAACCAACGCATTCTGTTCCTGAAGTTCATGAATATTCTAAAGTCAGTAATGCGTAAGACTTTCATTAACTTTAATAACCTGAAGAAAGTTTTTCGATAACCTCAGGATTGTGATTAAAAATAACATTTTTTATTCATTTTTCTTTTTTTTTTCGTTCGAGAAATTTTGAAAAATGAATGGATATTTCTATTCCATTAATTCCGAGCCTTTTTTTTTACATCTAACTGAAATTAATGTGATATTTGACAGAAACTGTAGAGCATCTTTGTTTAAATAAAAGTGAAAATATATAGGAATAAGAAGGAAATTTTTCACAAACTTTACAGCAGAATAATGAAATTATTTTGCTTTACAAAACTTTCTTTTCGCTCTCAATATAAAATTTTTTTTTCGTGATGCTGTAATAAATTTATTAATACATAAGGTATAGTTAATAAAAGCAACTACTTCTTTACAACAGAATGGAGCAAAACCACATTTTGGACAAATTTACTTTTGTGATGATGGTGTGGCTTTGCATGGACATGCAAAAATAGTTAAACGTGGCGATGTATTGCAGATTTTACAGCCAGTCACGAATAAAAATCCATGTGCAGAAAAATTGAAGTACGAATTAAAATGTGGAGACTAAGATTTGAAATTTATTATTTTTTCCCTGTTTACAATATATTGAGAGAAAAAAAATAGAACTACACAATACTTGTAAATTAGAGCTTTACAATTTACGCAATGAGTATGATCAGTTGTATAATTTGTACAATGAGGGTTGGTACGCAGTTAGTGATGGATATAGGCTTAGGCTCACGTGGCTTGGGCGGCAAACTTTTAAAGATGCAAACATTTTCGAGGTGGCAAAAATTTGAAATCGATTTTGTTTTTTATCAACTCTAAGACCAAATTTTAAAGCTTTTTTTCTTGTTTTGACAACCTCCAGATGTCAATATTAAAAGAGTAGAATTTTTTTAAAAAATAATTTTTCTAGTAAGTAGTAAAATTTAAAATATCTAACAAATAGGTACTAAAAAAGCTTTCGTTATGCATAGCATTTAACTATTGACGTTAGATTTTTCATACATTTTTCATAAAAAATCTAAATGTAGCGTTTGTTTGCTCATCAATATCACACAAAATATTAATTCACCATATTTAATTATACCTTTGTCCGGTTACTCAAAAACTTTATCATTTTTTTAAAATCCCGCATAAAAGTTTTATAGTTTTACGTAACGTGAGGAATAATTCATGCCTAAATTCAGTACCTAAATTTAATTTGAATCCATTAATATTATTCGTATTATTATTATTATTATATAAGAGCGTCAAATTAACTTGGGCCTAGGGCATCATCGAACCTAAATCCGTCTTTGTTCACAGTTAGGTGGACAGGAGCCCCCCCCCCCCCAGTATATTGTCTTCTGATGCTAATTTATAGATTTTGTTCTGCTCTGTCTCTTAGCATTTTTGCCAACAGGCCCATATTGATTTCTGGAAATCTATACAAACAGTTAAGAACTGGAAATAAACCTATTTTCTTTCAAAAGATTTCTTGCTAAAAAGTCGAGAGGATAGATGTAGATATGACTACAGAGAGAGACTACGAGAGAGATTAATTTAGTTGAGCGCGTATGTGAATTTTATTGCAGTTTTTCTATTTTACAGACGCTGATGTCAATATTGTTGAGTCAAGTCTGGATATAGACTTAGGTTATTTAGTAGCAGTGACATTTTGCATTTTTTTCCCTACCAGTTAAATTTATTACATTTTTCACTTCAAGTAGAGATTTACTTTTGTTATTCCTGTCAAGCACGCTTGATCGATATAAGTCAGTTCTTTTTTTAAGTCTGATTCTTTGCGACTCAGTGGGTAAATTCAGGCATTTTTCATAGAATTCAGTAAATGTGAATTCGCAGGGACTTAATAACTCTAACTTTTTACGTCTTTAACTAATGAATTTGCATACCTGGAACATTTAATTAAATAAAATTATATCTCAAAAACGATGAAAAATAAAAAAAAATTATCAATATAGTTTCAGCAGGTACACTGAACGAATATTGAAAAGAATCCCAGAAAATTTGACATTGGAAGCCCCTATTTTCCCATAAACTTCAGAACCGCATATGATGACATTAATAGAAAATTTCTTATAAAAAGGCTATGAATGAGTTGTTTCCCTTACAAACTGGTGAGGGAATTTCTCATTTAACTAAACAAAGAAAAGGCTTAAAATTCGGAGTAATAAGGAATTGGAAAGATGGAATAAGAAATTGAGTAGAAAGAATGAGGGTTGGAGTACACATATTTTTTAACATCGCATTTGAGAAAATAATTAGATTCCAAGGTAAATAATGAAGGAATCTTACTTCAAAAATCAGTTCAAATCAGCGCTATCGTTTTCAGACGATATAGCTACAGTTAGGACGATATAGGGCGCTTATGGTTCTAAAACAAACTTTTATGGCCCTGGAAAATGAGGCAGGCAAGATGCTTCTTTCAGCTAGATAAATTATTACAATGTAGATTGTTCGAAAACAGGGGCAATTACTTTGGCTCGGAGAGAGGTTTGTGGATGGCCGCACCTTTTGTAAGGATTGCATTTATTAGTTATTTTTGCAATACAAAAAAAGGTGTAAATTGTACGATAAAAAATCAATGAATTTAAAGTTAAAAAAAAGTTCAATTTTATTCAATTGATTTATTTTCTATTTTTATATTATCTATAGCTGCAAGCACATTTAACTTTAGATTGAATGAAACATGTTGATTGATCATTCAATTGTTTCATGGAGTCATTTAAGATTGTTCTCCATAAATAAGATTATCGTTCCATTAAACAATAAACACATTATTTAAGTTATTTCTTTGTCCATTCTTCATCAAACACACGGCATTCATCATCTATTTTACGTTTTTTGGAGACTTCATGGTTTCATTCAAGTTATAAATGTACTGTTGCAGAGATAAAATTTTTACATTATTTCAAAATTAGAAGGAAGAGCACTATGCATCATATCTACATAGTGCATGCACATTGATGTGACCTTCCTAGTGGAAAAAACCGAAATATATTTTCGGTCGTGCAAAGGAAAAAATATTGGTTTAAAGCGGATTTTTCTGACTGTATTAGGGAAGGGGACAAAAAATAGCTCTTAACGGGTCGCATGTAGCCCATGAACCATAAACTGGCTACTATTGTTCTAATGAAATAGATTTTACTATTTACTTAGAAATAGATTCTTACAAATTTGGTTAAATTCACTAGTTTTATCCATCTGATCTCCAAAGTTAATATCAACAGTGTAACATCAAGCCAAAAACTCCCAAAAAAGCCTTGCTGCTTTTCTTTGTTTTTACGGTTAAAAAATATTTAAAATCAAACTTGACTAAAAGAAAAACCGAACTATCGCTTTATAAAAGTCTCATTAGATTTGTACTGTTCTGTTCATCCTAAAAATGGACAATGACAGAAAAAATGAGTTCATGGACTTTTTGAGAGGAAGATATTGAGAAATACATTGGGTGCAAAACAGATTGTTCGGACTTGGTATGAAAGATCAAATTTAAGACTTTACAATATCTTCAGGGAACCAGACAGTATGAATTTTATCAAAATTCAAATAGACTAGGCATCGTACAACGGAGGACAGCACTACAAAACGAATTTTTCTGGTTATATTTGTGAGCACTCACCCCAGAAATAAACACAGATGGATTGACAGAGTCGACAGAGAGATCTAGACATCTTAAGGATCAAGAGGATCCTAATATATACTGTTGATAACAAAATACCTTATTTGCGAAAGCTTTTTGAAAAGTATACTGCCAGCTCAGGGCTGTTCAGGCTCTAAATATTTGGATGTTTCACTTATTTTATTGCAATTATTTAAACAGAGGTATATCGTAAATTTGAATAAAATTTTTCGATTAATTCATCGATAAAAAATCACAATTTCTCGATCTCAGTGTTTACAGAGAATAACAAATAGGAATTAGAATTTCAGTTTACATTTGGGCCATTTTTATTAAATTTTTTTTATATATTTAAGACATTGCTTAAAATACATTATATTTTCAAATTATGTAAAATTAGGTAAAAATTCACCAAAAGTAAGAATTGCTACCAATAAGAGTTATTTTAATTAACTTCAAAAATGGTAAAAAAAATTTATATATGTAATAATTGTAAAACTGCATGCAATAATGTTTATCTCATAAGTTATATTACTTATTCAGAGTATCTGTGAATGGTACATTATAAGAAAAATTTGAAGAAATATTTTTAACACCTTTTTCTTTAGTTATTCTATACGCCAACAGAATATTGCTTATTATGTTCTTCCTCTGTTTGTGTGTGTGCGTCTGTATTTTCTCTTTCTTCTTTCTTTACAGTTTTCTTTCCGATAAATTTTCAGAAACGTATCAACATTGAAATTAACGTGAAATTTGAATAAATTCTTAAAAGAAATATTTTTAAACCTTTTACAAACCGCCAGCTATATATGGTGTTTCTACTCATTTCTTTCCCTCTCTTTTCCCCCGGATATTTTATAAAAACTAAGCGCGTACTTGAAAGAGAAGAAAAAGAAGCCAAATGTTTATACTTTTTATCGGAAGGTTAAAAAAATATTTTTATAAAAGCCTCATTAAGACATATACTGAAAGCAGTGTTCTCAGTGTTGTTGATATTTTTAACGTACTCTAAAATTCTTATCGTTACGTTATCAAAAGTGTTTATTATGAAATGGAAACAAACCCCACAAATACCCTATCATTAAATGAGATACTGGATTTGCGCTTTAAACCTTAAAATAAAAGGACAAATTCGTTGAAAACACTTTCGTTTATGTGTATTTTACATATTAAAACACAAATGCTCTGACTAAAAAAGGAAATATTAGCACACTAAGTAACTATTTTTACGCCTGTATTAGTTTTAATTATATATATTTTTTATTATATCGTTATGTGGTTTTGTAAATAATATTCAAAAAATACATTTCAGGGATCCTAGATTTGATTTGAATATCTTATACCTGTTATAAACTCTAATTATTAGGAGCTGTCATTCAATTGTTTACTTTTTCTATCATCAATATTATTAATGCTTTTATAGGAACATTAAATAATTTGATTAAAAATTTCGAATAAATGAGCTAATATTTTTTCAAGCAAATTTACAATGTGGAAACGTAATAGGCATTGAAGTGTTAAAAATGCGGGATATAGCTATTTGCATATGTCCAAATGGCTACAGCATTGCGTAAGAAAAGTGTAAACGGCAATGCATTTGTACTCAAGCGATTCTTATGCAAAGTTTTCTAACGTGTCTATGGCTGTACGACGGGAATTAACATATTTTGAAAGGAGGATCCTAGCTGTGTGGAGCAGGATGCATGGAGCATTTTATTTTGAAATTTGAAGAATTTAACATTCTTCAATCCACAATATCAGAGCAAATCGAGAATATATGATTTCAGGGATCACCGGGCAACCGGCTTCTACACAGGGGATGATGAATACATGATGTCGATTGGGATAAAATTTAAATACATTTTTATTGTTAGGAATTATAATATATATTGTTAGGAATATATAATATATATTGTTTTGGGGAATGTATATATTGTTAGGAATATAGGTATATGTTAGGAATATATATATATATATATATTGTTAGGAATTATATTAATCATCATAACTTCTTGCTTTCTTGAATAGCTTTTAATAAAAGATTTATTGTGTTGGAAATTTTATTTCATAGTATATTAATAATATAATTTGAAATCGGTATTTTTTATATTAACAAAAAAATCGCACAAGCAAATTTTTCTTTTTTAAACTATGATGGCACCCACCATGTGTGGCATTTGTAACATTCTATCCATTCTACTTATAAAGAGTAACACAGAGCTCATCACATACGAATGTGCAATTTGCATTCAGCATTTTCTTAAACAAGAACATTGTCTTTGCTTTTCGCTGCAGCCAAATCATGCTCAGATAAATAAACGTAAGGGATTTAAACACAAAACTCGATTTTGTACTAATTAAATCCATTATCGATTTTATTTACCGAAGCTTCTATCTAACAGCACTCAACAGTTCAACAATATTTTTGACAGTATTGACTTGCCCTGTAGGAGTGACCATGACGTTGTCACAAAATTGGTTGTAATAGGTTCCTAAGCGCACTCCGAAAACGAAACATACTATCAACACAAAGTAAAAAATACGCTTAAGCACAAAAAAGGAAACAATAAAAACACATGTGGCAAGATGAAGAGCTACCTACATGCTCTGATCAGCAATGCTTTGCAGTTGGATTCACAAGATAAAATAAATAGCTTTGTGAAAAGTATATTATCTAAAGTAGTGTGATGCACAGCAAAGAACAAACAACTATCTTACTCATTAGTTCATGATATATTACCCTGAAAGTTTTGAAAATTACACATGCCAGATAAAATACGCGAACAACATTTTACAACGAAATAGCAACAGTGGCAGTGGCAACTTGGGTCACAGGTTCTTAGTAATTCCTATGAAAAGGAATTTTAAACGCATGTTCCCTATTCGATGTGGGAATTTAAGCAGTTAAAGGACAAGTTATTCATTATTTCGTTTGGGACAATGGCAACGATAATTTTTGAGCCGATTTATGTTTATTGAATCCATTGCTGTATGTTATGTCGTCATCTGATTTTATGTTTTTGTTGTTTTAGTTATTTTATATTTTACATGGTCTTGTTGTTAATAAAATGATGAAAGGAGAATTAGAAATCTCTGTTTAGAATTGAACAATACGCACTTGAGATAAGGAAATATATTACATAAGCAGCTTCACCGCGTTAATCTTTAGTGTCTAACAGTGGGAAGTAGTAATAGCATGAAAATAAGGAGGTTCTATTTAGAGTAGAGGGAATTTGAAGTAAGTCATCCTTCTCATCTATTTGCGTACGTTAATTTGCTCCTGGTGTACACATCTGGATACAGAATGTTATATACATAAAAAAGGGGTTATCCTTAATAATTTTCTCAATTTTAATGAGCTGCATTTATGCGACGTCATAGTCAGATGATAACTGCAATCATGATTTTCCATTTCCTACACTTCGCTGTTGCCAAATTTTGCTTTTTGCAAAAACTTTCTTTTGAAAATACATATCTGTCAGCAACAACAACACCCACAGGTAAACTATATGCACTTTCCTTTAAAAAACTCGTACAATATACGATTTTTTTTAATTTTGAAAAACTTTTTGAAGAACTTTAAGACTAGAATATTTTTACCCAATCATCTCATTGGAAATTTTATCTTAACTTTACAAGTGCAAGTCTAATGCCGGTTTTGAGTTCACAATAAAAAACACGTGTTTGCATTTATCATGTGATCATCATGAATTTAGCTCATTGCAGTTGAACAAAGTTAACTTCAATTTAAATGTCTTAAAAAGAAATAAAATGCCAGTGATTATACCTTTCATTAAAGTTATGCGATATTGGGACTACAAATTTTGTATTGCTGTGTGAATTTGTATTTTTATAAACTTTTCATGTGTTTCCTTTAAAGAAAATCTGCTATGACTATTGAAGAGTACTAGAATAAATAACGATTTACTCCAAAAGAACTCGCTTGATTATTGCGGGAACCTTTTTCCACTTTTGAAAGACATTACCATGTAACAATATTTTTTCCATTTCTTAACATCGTATTGTGATTGGACCGATAATTACGAAATGTAAACTAGTCTAGGATTCTTTAGAGTTCATGTTTTCTGGTTGTAATTTTTTTGCCCAAAATGTTCCAAAAAAGGCACATTTTTTAATTGCATATAACTAAGCATAGTGCGTTATCAAATTGCGAAAATGAAAGAATTTTATTTTAATTTTCAATTTTAAAGTGTTCACACTATTTTTTTATTTTATAATTGTTAAGCACAAAAAAACTCTAAATGTTTGCTTTTTATAAGTACATTCTGCATGCTATGAAGAAAGTTTCATATATCTTAAAAAATATCTATCGTACTTACAAAAAAATATCATGTTTGTACAACTTTTTCAAATGGTTGAGGGTTTCGTGTGTGCCTAAATATATGCTCACGCACAATTTGAAGCATGGTGCAATACTAGGTTCTTATATTGCAATAAGCACAGACATAATATCAGCTTTTTTTGCATTTTTATTTCTTCTCAAGAAACAAATTGTAAATTACCTTGTCACAATCTCTGTTTTCTGTCAAATATTTTCAAGAACCTAAATTCCTACCTTCAATGAAAAATTCCACAACCCCAAAAATACCATAACGAAAATCCCGAATGTGAAATATTTCAGTACTATGGACAAACTGCATCTCTTAAAAGCTCTAGCATTAATGATCTCACTATAAGAATTAAAAACATGTGCAAATCAAAGATAGAAAGCAGAAAATATCCGTGCCCGTACAGCGTACGGTCAAACCAGCTAAGGGGTTAAATATTTCCTGAACTAATGGAGGTAATTGCGTGAAATTTCGGATTTAAGGGCTTCAAGGCAGGAGAAATACAAGCATGTAATTTTTGGGTACATTACAGTTCCCTTTTTTCGTAATTATATATATATACACTCATGTCCATAAATTAAGGATAATTCAGAATCACACAGAAATTGAACTCTAAAATAAAAATTTCACCTGTAGAATTATCACACACATCTTGAAGAAAAATATGCAAATTACAGGAAACCACCAGATGGCGCGGATAGTACGTCACAATGACGAGAGTGTAAGAGAGGGGTATATAAGGAATGGTGGCAAAGAAGTAAAATTGTTCACAAGCGCTTTAAAAGCCTTTCAGTGCAATAACCGCATAGTTATGGCACAAAGGAAGCATTTGGATGATTTTTTACGTGGTAGAATTATCGGACGACTGGAATGTGGACGTACCCAGCTAGAAGTATCCGAGGAACTTGGAATCGCCCAGAGTGTCATCTCCAGGCTTTGGCAACGATTCCAAGATGATGGTAATGTGAGTAGATGTTACAGCACAGGTCACCCCCGAGTTACAACGCCGAATGAGGACCGGTATTTGGCAGTTACTGCCAAAAGAAACAGACGGAGCACAGCATCAGACCTATCTCGTCAGCTCTCTTCAGCTACCGGTACGACAGTTTCAAGGCAGACTGTGTACAGACGCTTAGGGCACATTGGTCTATATGCTCGTAGGCCTGTCAGATGTGTTCCCTTACCGCAACTCACTGTCACCTGCGATTAACCTGGAGTAGAGAGCATGCATTGTAGACACCGCAACAGTGGTCTTGTGTGATGTTTTCCGACGAGTCCAGGTTTAGTTTGCAGTCTGATTCTCGCCGGACTTTCATATGGAGAGCGCCAGGTACACGTTACCACCAAGAGAACACCATTGAACGTTACGGTGGTGCAGGATGGCTCGTTTGGGGAGGAATTATTCTTGGTTCCAGAACTGACCTGCATGTTCAGAGTATAACGATGACAGGCCACATCTATCGGGATGTCATTCTGGAACAACATGTACGTTTGTTTCGGGGCGCCATGGGTGCTGAATTTCTGTTTATGGATGACAACACCCGTCCTCACCGTGCAAACATTGTAGACGAATGCCTTCAATCGGAATATCACCCGTATGGATTGGCCAGCATACTCACCGGACTTTAATCCAATAGAGCATTTGTGGGATATGCTTGGCCGACGAATTGCAGCCCGTCAACCCCCTCCCACCTGTCTACCGGAACTTCGGAGGGCATTGCTTGATGAGTGGTGTAATATTCCCCAAGATCAGATTGATAATTTGATACTCAGCATGCGTAAGCGTTGTAAGGCCTGTATTGCATCGTCCGGGAGACATACTCCGTATTAACCATCATACTAACCATGTTATACTGCTTTTTGTGAATAGGTTCTTTTTTGAAATTTGCTCCAGGGAGTAAAAATCGCAATTTTTATTAATTATGTCAAACATATAGCATCTTTTTTGCTCTTTACCTTTTGTTTAATAAATAGACTTTACAAATAAGTCAAATTTGTTTTGCTTCTGTCTCTTTCTTTGCCTGAACTTCACTATCCTTAATTTATGGACATGAGTGTATATATATATATATATATATATATATATATTAGTAGTTATAGGAAAAATAATTGATATATGTAGTTTACAAAGGCCGTCTTTTTCTGCACTCTATTTTTGTGATTAAAACACATAAGATTTTCCCTTGGCCCTCATTTATAAGTAGCTGTCAGTAAAATAGAATATATATTTTGTACTTTTCCGTTTCGCCTGTGCAAATCTCGCCAAGCAGGCATTATTGGCGATAACATACAATATAACCATGAAAATATTTTGATAAATGTTAGTTTTCATTGGTTTTTCATCCATTTTTTATGAATGACGAAAAAGACAACTGATAAAAAAAGATCGCTAATCATTTTAAAAATATGATGGCAAGTGTTTACCAGCGGGAATATTCCGTTTGGCGTCAGTTGAATCATTTTTGGCGACTTTATCGGCTGTGCTGGCTAAACGGAAAAGTACTATGGATTTTATAAAAAAATTTACAATGCGCGCGTAAATAGATCAATATCTAGAACAAAAATTCTTGAAATTATGAGCAGTTAAAAGTTCTACATTTCGCTCATCAGAAAAGAATAAAATGCAGAGATTTATTTTTTTATTTCAATATAAATGTTTCAACAAATATTTAAATTATTAAAATGCATCGAAAATTTTTAAAAAATGTTTCAATACAAAAAAATTAGTTTAATTAAATTTTATAAATGTTAAAAAATCTTAACAATGTACTTACCTTCGAGATTAAGTCTTTTCCTATTTTAAGATGAATATGAAATTCTCATTATCACTGAAAATACGTGTGAACAACAGCATCCAAAATTTATTTCACAGACGCCTTTCATTCTTATAATCACTCAAACGAACAAAAGAACTCCAAATAAATAATAATATCTCGATAATGTACAAAAATTAAATAGAAATTAAGTTTAGTCAGCTTTTATTGAGCATTATAATTCCTTTTTTTCGACTGAACTAACATATTTAGAATAATTGCAAGATATGCCAACTTAAGCAACAAAACTTTAACAACAAACGATTATAAATAGGAAAATAAATTGAAAAATCAGATAAATTAGAATTTCACGAATGATTGAATTAAAGCAGACGATAATAATATGGAAGAGAATTTTCAACCTGAAGATTATCTACAACTACTGTATAATTTAAATAGTTATGCATAAAATTGGTTTTCAAAATAAAGAAAAGATATTTAAATACAGTTAATTATTTGCAATACGAAACAATACGTGTTTTGCTATTTTTTCACACTATATTTCATTCACGATCATAATAGTATATTTATATATAAGACAATTTTTTTAACTCTGAATATTTTTTCAATTATAATTATATTTTCATCATCAAGGTTAATTTTTTAATTTACCTGTTATTATTTATAGATTTAAAATTTCTACACTGATTAAAAAATTTTCTGCTTCAGAAGACGACATGCGTACGTTTCATATTTCATGGTATAATACAACCCAACTTTTTTTTCTCACTTTTTACCATCGGTTTTAAATTACACTGATTCAAGAATAAATACTATTTCTTTTTTTTTTTTTAAAGCAACGGCTTGTTTACACGATTTAGGATTATTATGCGATCATTGATCAGTGGAAAATGAAGTGTCGTTCTCGTTACTTAACCATGGTTCAAATGTACAAAGTCATTTGCCAACTAATGTTGCTTCTAAATGAAATTATCCATTAATATTACTAAATCGACGATTCTTTTCTAAAAGTTTTTAACCATGGGAACAGTTCATTTAATGTACAGGCTTTCTATAGAACAGGTGCAATATACTCTTGTAATACTTTGAAATGTTTCATCTTCCTGTCAATTCATTTTTAAAATATTGAATAGCTCGGAGACTAAAACGGCTATTTTTTTTTATACAAACTTGTGGCGTGTTCTTAAAGTTCTCCCAGAATGAAAGAGAAAACATCTAAAATTACGAGTAATCGGAAAAAATTATTTCTTGGAAATAAAAATGAAAAAAAAAATCATTGGTTGAATTGTTATGTTACTTTATTAATGTTAAGTGTAAATGTTGAATATATATAAACGTTGAATACATCAACACACATAAATACTGATAACTGACAACTTGCACAGTTGAGTTTACATGAATTTTTAACATGGTTTTTCCAATAAAATAAGGTTTCTTACTTCATCTTACACTGTTTCTGAAACACATCGTCAAATTATATACTTTTAGATTTTTTTTTTTACACATTTCTTCGAAGAACGTATCTATCGTGTAAAAAAGAATTTAATGTAGTTATAGGCATTAAATTATCTTTATCATCTATTGAAAACCGCTTTTTTACATTTAAGAACTTTTCCTTATGTGGAAAGAGAATATTTTGTGTGTGTGTGGGTTTAATAGTAAATTTTTAAATTCAATATTATAAATATATTTGACTAAGAGAATAATTTTCTGTTTGTTAGGATTTTTCCTTACTTTACTACATTACTCAAAATACGTATTATCAGAACAGTTTGTGTATAAGTTTTCTTAGTAAAAATCACTACACTGATGCAGTGGCGTAACGCAGAATATTAGAGCCCCCTGCAAAGTCAGGTTCTGGGCCCCAAGCCGGATCTTACAAAGGATTGCAAAACCATAATATAACATAGGGCCTTGGGCCCTCCACGGTGCGGAAGTTGCGGGGATGTACGTTACGCCACTGACTGGATGGATAAGAAATATAGTAAATGCATTTTGTTTTACGCTAACAAATTGTGCTGTGTATTTGTCGAAAAAAGTATGACTACTTTATACACGGTAGTTTCTACAAGCTGATAGTTTTTTTTAATTTTGTTTCTATCAACGCTTTTAATATTTAAATGGAATACGAGTTCATTAACAAAATCTTTGTTTTTCATTTGCCAAAGATAAAACATGTATGTAGATTAAAAAATACTTTAAAATGGACTCATTTATATTAATATTTAAAAGAAAATGCTTTAATTTAACATGTCTTTAGCTTAGGAACTGAACAAATGAAACGTACTTTCAACATTATTTAGTTAATGTGTGTGTATTCCGTAATTTCACAAGAAATTGTATTAGTAATCTATGGCTTTGAAAACATTGTTCTTTTATTAAGTTGTTACATTAATTCCACATGGAAAACATTGTAAAAAAATAGAATTTACGTTTTTATGTTTATTTTTTGAGAACTGTAAAAAATTTCTGAATTTTTTTCGAAAATGTGAATTATATTAATTAAATACAAACAGACAAATTATAATTTTGGTTAAAACTTGTATTTGTAATCAGAAAGATTACATATTTATATATATTTATAATTTAGAATTACATTTAATATATCCCTCATTTATTTTTTTCAATTTTTATTACTATTAAATATTTAATAATCTGTCCAGGTTCCAGAGGTCTGTCCTTTAATCTTAAAAATTAAAATTAAATAAGGATTTTTTTTTCAGATAATTAAAATCTTAACTCTAAACTAGAAGAATATTTGTACGTTCCCATGATAGATGGCGCTACATATTGATATTACCTGTTATGTCTCAATTCTTCATAAAAAATATGAATTGTAAGAAGTTTTACATTTTTATCCACATTTTGTATAAAAGGAATGAAACATTTCAAGAGCATCTTATTTATTTCATTAACTTATGTTTATTTATATTAATTACAGATTTCAGAATAATTTTTTTAATCATACTAACAATATTATTTCTTATAAATTAAAATAAAAAAAGCTGTTTTGTATTATTGAAAATCGTTTGGGAGTTTCTTATGAGCAGGTGATATCAAATCGTTTACTTTATAAATACAAATGCTAGCGTGTGAGCTTTTTTTTTTTATCAGAGCATAATTTGCATTTGCTTTGGTTACATTTTTTCAGCAAAACATATGCTTTTTTTTGTCTGAATGTCTCTTTATACAGAATAATTTGATTCAAGAAAATCTCAATGCAAATTAAAGCCTTTGAAATAGACTCATTCCATGAAAAAAGTAAACTTTTTTGTATGAGAATCTCAGTTTTAAAAAGTATAATTTTTTCTTAAGGTATTCTCATTTTAGCCTCGTATAACCCTCATTAGGTTATAATTTTTTCTATTTTTTCACACAATTATACTATTAAAATTGTTTAAATTTCTGGATTTTTTTTTGCTATAGTTTGTGTTTCTCATTGCACATACACATTCTCAACAATAACTTTTAATTACTTTTATTTTTGCTTATAATAATTTATCACTTAAAATTATTTCTAAACATGGTCTTTAAAATGAATAAAATCATTAGTTGTAATAGAAAAAAATTAAAACTCTGAGTGTATTTATCTGAGAAATCTGCCCAATTACGAAGATTTCAAACGAATTATATGCCACTTAATGCAGCTATGTGCTAATTTGAGTTCTGCAGCCATTTTGAATTTGTGGGAGCGTAATATTTATCCCATGAAAAATTCTACATATCCTCTTAAATTACTCTGTTAAGTTACTGTTGCAATTAAATACTTTCATAAGAATAGAAACGTAAGAAAATGTTCTGCCTGATTGTATTTTTTTCTTCTCTTATGTTTGTAAATACTTATATTTTTTAGAAATTTGAAAAGCCATAGACACAAATCACTAAAATAGAGATTTTTCTGTTTATTTACTTGTTTTCGTTCTTTTTTTAGAAGTTTCTTCATCTCCATTTTAATTATTTGACTATAAGTTATTTTTTAAAATGTTTAAAATGTGCTTCTTAAAATAGAAAGAAAAATTTAATGTTACAATTGACTTCGTTATTCTTTCGGATTCACCTTACTGCATTCAAATAATAACCTTTAAACTGAATTTAAAGAGGAAAACATTAATTGTATAGAGTTATGGCTCTAGTCTATCGTCCATTTTAAAGTCATGAACGTAATGTTAATCCTAATCACAGGTTCTATTTTCCAGTCTGTTGTAATTTTAATGCGATAAAGTGGTTACAAAACTGTTTAACAAAGTTTTCTGTAGAAATTATATTTTTTTACTGATTTTTGTCATTAAAGAATTGAAATAGATTTGTAGGATTTTAGAAGATCGACCGACCAAAATGCTATTTTTACAGAAGTTCCTAATTTTTTGTTCCTTCTGTTGACATCACTACATTCTTATAAACACAATAGTCTAGATTTGAGGAGGTTGTAATGGGCCTATTCGTGGGCCTCCTACTAATCCTCTTGGGGAAAACCTATCTCTTTAAATATTTCTCTATTGAAAACTTTCTCCCGAAGAAGAAGATGCGGTTTATGTAAATCATGTCGTATATTTAAGCATTAACTTTTAGGTTCGACAATGAGAGAGAGATGTTAGGAGTAAGATGATAGAAGTTCAGATTAACGTAAAGTAGTTGAAAGTTAGACGAAAGGGACTTATCGATTAATTAATTAATATATAAGATCGATAATTGACGGTTAAGTCAATACGATATTTGAATTAGAATCAAATCGACCTGAAGTCGGTTATATGAGAAAGGAGTTAGGATTATTTAGAACTTAGATTACCAAAAGTTCTATAAGTAAGTGATTCTACTCATAATTAAATATTAAGTATCTCGTTTACCTCGTTTTTGCTCCAATACTTTAATATAAGTGTATTTCCTACCCTGGGTCATTTGAATTCATTAACAGAATAAAAAAATGATTTGTTTTGATTTATGGTTTCTCTTCATTCTAACATAAAATCTCTGATAGATGTCAGGGGACATCCATCACAAGGTAAATTGAAATTCTAAAGGATTAACAATATGTTCGCGAATTCAAAATGGGTGTATGGTTGACAAAAGCCTTCATTACTTTTATATCTGGATTTTAGATTGGTTTTTGGTCTTTGTCGCGTGCCATTTCTGGTGCTCTGATTTGCTTACCTACTCTAGAAAATCAATGCAATTAATAAGTAATATTTATTGTAAGATTAATTGATTGCACATATTAATAAGCAGTATTCATTCCAAAAGTACCTTGTTACATTTATGCAATTTTTGTTTCTTACACCAGCGCCGGATCGTCGCATAGATGAATGAGACAAATGTCTAGGGGGTCGGTGAAACTGCTATTTTGAAAAGCTTTATAAACAAGATAGCTTATTAACACGTTTTAAAAGTTTCACTTGCATGTAGCGGAATCTTAGAACTCGATTTTGAACCACTTTAAAAGATCGGGATTAATTCGAAATTTTGCACACTTGTCAAGCACCGATGACAATACAATAATTTCATAATTTTGTTCCATTGTCCTTATCAGGATCGTCAGGAATTACGATGATCAGATTTGGCGACAATTCCATTTACCACTTCCAGATTTGGCAACTTATTGCATATACCATTTTCAAATTTGGCGACTAATTCCAGATTTAGCGACTAAAAGAGTAAGGTGTAACCCTAAAGTGAGTGTTTTAATTTAATGCTAATTATATGCAAGTGTAAAATACACTTGCGGTTAATAGAAATAAAACAAACAAAAAAAGTGTTTTTTTTTATGTGAGATAGTGGAGGGTGGTGCGTGTTAGCAATTTCTAACAATAATATAAGCCTTTTTCTTAAAATGAAAATTTAAAAAAAAAGGCTCGTGCATGTGAAAAAAATAATTTATTTTCTAACTGCTAAATATTTTTTTTTTTATAAAGCAATACGTTTAGAAGTGATGGTACGAATTAACATTATAGCAGTACATTTAAAAGGGGATAATACGATTGACACTTAATAATATCACGCTTTTATTAACTCGATTTCTTGAATGTCTGTCCGGGTGGAATTTTGTAATTGATTAGATTGTGTGACTTTCCGATGAGTTACAGATTTTAAATTTGAACCATAGCTCAGAAGTAAATGACAATGCATAAAAATGTGAAGGAAAAAAAAAACGAAAAGGAGGAATTTTATAATTTTTAGTCCGTTATAAAAACATGGTATATTAATTTTTTTAAATTCGTACTCTTTCTACTTAACACACTTTTAATTGCTTGGCCTGTTCTATAGAGACGGAATCTTTGAAATATTACGATACGGGACTCATCCAAGGCCCCGTAGACGGAGAGAATAAATACACTTCAGACCCTTTAATTAATATCCATTGAAGAGCAAGACTAATTCCAGCAGCCACGTAATTTCAGCTCCAAATATCAAACTCAGGGATAAATTCAACAATGAATAAATGATAGTTTAAAAAACTAAAAAGCACGCTTTTATTGTAGATCGAACTAAAAAATGAAAAATAAATCATAGTTTAAAAAAACTAAAGAACACGCTTTTATATTGATTCGAACTAAAAAGTAAAAAAATAATTCTTAATATAAAAGTAAAATGATGAACGAGAAAATTAATGTCATCGGGGTAAAAGCGTGGGGTGCTTTGTACTACAATTTTACACTAACTCAGTATTTCGGAATAGAAGTTAGAAACTATGACAATTGATATATTTATAGAACACCCCACATTTTTACGCCCAATGACATTAATTTTCTCGTTCATCATTTTATTCTTTTATTAAGAATTATTTTTTTACTTTTTAGTTCGAATCAGTGTAAAAGCGTGTTCTTTAGTTTTTTTTAAACTATGATTTATTTTTTTTCTGTTGAACAACTGTATATAATACAAGGGGTGATCAAATGAAAAGGTACGAAACGACATAAAAATGAAACAGTTAAATATTTGCATATTCCGCCAAGGGAGAATGTAGTGAGACATCTCGGGATGCCATTGGAGACTCTGACTGGGATCGGATCATGCGCGGGTGCCCGCATGCGCAGGAGAGAGCAAAGGCTCTTATAAAAAGCGGCATCCAAATGATGCGAGCACAGAAAAAGCATTAAATCCGATGTGTACTGTGAGACACTCCGACGCCTACGCAGGTCCATCAAGAACAAAAGACCGGGGCTGCTCACGGAGGGTGTGGTTCTGCTCCATGATACGCGCGTCCACACGTCTCCAGAGTCACACAAATGGAACTGGACAAGTTCCAATGGGAGACGTTGGACCATCCGTCCTACAGTCCGGACATGTCAACCAGCGATTTCCATGTGTTTGGTCCACTGAAGAAACACCTGAAAGGAAAGCGCTTCAACTCGGACGACGTACTCAAGGACACTGTGAAGGACTGGGTCTCGTCACAGCCACAGGAATTCTGGGAACAAGGAATCCTGCGCTTGTTCATCAGTGGGATCGTTGTGCTCAGGCCTATGGTGTATATTTTGAATAAAGTCTATATTTGTACCCACCGTGTCGTTTCGTACCTTTTCATTTGATCACCCTTGAGATAAATAGATAAATAAAAAATATTATGCTTTTTATATGGTTACAAGGCTTAGCTCATGTCCGCTGGGCATATAGAAATGTAATAGTTTAGGTATTCGTTTGTGTTTTTTAATTGAAAATCTTTTTGCATTTATGAATTTTCCCGGTTATAAATGCTTCAAATGCGGAAACAGTTATTGGGAACTAAGGTATCTATTCCACGGAACTCGATAAGAAGAAAATGTCTATTCCTCAAAGTGGGTTAATCCAGCTTTGTCTTACGCAGATGAGGTTTGAAACTTGGATTAATCCATCTTACTTTTTATTATTAATAATCTTAGATAAATCGAATACATATTTCTGAAAAAGCACAAATTAATAAGACTGAAAACAAAAAATACGCCTGATTTTGTATATTATTTTTATATATTTCCATATCTCTTGCATTTTAAATAAACTGTGGTTTTTTTAAAAATTTCGCCAAAAAATTAAATTACAGCTGTTTTTACAATTATTGGGGATGCCTTGATATTATGAAAAGAAATTAGTTAGTAATTTTAATAGCTAATTCTTCTATACTTAACTAAACTCTATCTTAAGGCTGCCCTTGCTTAATGATAAAGAATGGGGCCCCAAATCAGAACATTTCTTTAGCCAGAAAAATGCTCTAAAATAAAAATTATGCTTTTATTATTATTTTGTTATCTAAAAGAAAGCGACAAATTTTATTGTACTACTCATTATGCTTCAATCAATGCTTTCTTCTAAAATATGTTCCATATTTCATTCCCTACATCGTAATACTGAATATTATTGCTTTATATGTTAAAGGGAAAAATGCTTATTTATGGAATATTCCCAAAATTTAAAATAAAAAGTATTATAAACTAATGTGTACATTATACACACACAAAGTGAAATTTGAGCTAGTTTTCTGCCTGAAAATGTATTCCGAGTTCAGTTTGGGCTCTTATACTTTTGGCTAAGACAGTCTTAAGGTTAGATTTCAACACGAAAAATATTTGTTAAAGTATCTCAGTTGAAATTATTTTCTTTCTCTTATTTCCATTACGTTTATAGATGAGCCACCGTTCTACCTTTGATCATTTGATTCTATCTAATTTCAGAAGATGTTTAGCTTTTCCCCATGTAACGAAACTCAGGAGAAACATGCAAATACAATTCAACTAAATTTAAAAAGTTAATAATTATTACGAGGCAATATATTAATACAAAGAAAGGAAAGAAGGAATTTGTTTCCGAGGATGAAATCCGGTCGCATGTAAATACGCTTGCTGGCGAATGGTTGCAATTCAGCTTCAATAAGATAAGTCCATCTCCAAATGGCAAAAGTGGTCGAAAGGCAATATTCGTATTCATAATTCTATTCATTTTTTTAAAAAATGTCCATTCATTATAAAAAGACTAAAATATTGTTTATATATTATAAAAATTTTGTTTATATAGTTTACTTTAAGCTATTCTATCATTATAGCCAGTATTCAACGATGTTATTATAACAATCGGCAAGCTGGACCAACCACACGCAATGCAGTAAATCAAAAATAAAAGAGTCTAAGTAAGCAAAACCCAAATAAAAGAGGGCATAAAACCAAAGCAACTTTTCCTTTTAAAGCCGTGCATACAATCTAGACCGTAATATATGGAATGAAAAATAAGAATTACGCTAATCAATGATTGTATTGCAAAAAATAATTAAAATTTGTTTATTACTTATTGCCTTCGTAAATCTTCTTACAGAGCGCAAAAAAAAAAAAAAAAAAAAAAATTCGCGAAGTTCTTGCTTTTCAATATACATACGTTATATGTTTTTGTGAATTAATTCAGAAATCAATTCGATTAATGTAATTCTACCGATGCGATGAAGAGTAAACGCAAAAATTTTAAGTCTTTTCTTCAAAATCGGTATAAAAATATTGGAATTTAGCATTACAAAGGAAACACATTGATATTGATAATAAAAAGAAAAATTATAGTCATGTAAGCACATTTATATATTATAAGTAAAACAAATAATAAAGACGTTTGTCTGGTAAATGATAGGCGAATTTTTTTGTAAGGAATTTCCTGGATTTTATTGGTTCATGTTCGTGTCCTTGTGTTATTTTTTCTGCCCGACTACAAGTTTGATTTACACAGAAAATAATTTCTATTTTGAATCACGTTTCAGGTGAGAAATTGGATACGTGACCAACCATCCCACTCTCCACGCCACGCAGTTTAAGGATTCAGAATCTCAACTTATTAAACCATTATTTATCCTAGCTGCTCTGCAGTTTCTGTTTCAGATCCGAATCTATCAAATTTATTATTTATAGAAAATGAGTCCATTATTTTAATTAGAATGAACTACCAGAACTCATATTAATGAAGTAAGGGAATAAATCAAGACACTTTGTAAAATTTAACAACATTTATTCAACCTAATATATTAACAGAAAGAACCTCTGAAAGTGAAATAAATCTTGAAACCTAACCAATAATAATAAATATTCACTTATCCTTTACAATTGCAGTTTTAAGTTACAGCCAAGCAGGTTCTAACTCTAGAATAAACTCAAGCAGCAATCACACGAGTTTTGGTGAGCTTTAATCTAATCCATGATTCTATTTATTAAAATTATTCTAATAAAAAATAATCAAGGACATCCTTTACACTTACGACCATTAAAATCTCTCCTTGCAATTACAATCTCAACATCTCCAATGATCCCCCTTCAGATCATTTTAAGTATAAATAAAGTAATCTGATTATATAAAAAAGAATATGTTTATATCATAGTTTCTTCACGAGTTAGTGTTATATTTACGTCGCACTATAAAGCTGCACGAGGGCTATTGGCGACGGACCTCGTAATTTTGAATCATGGTCAAGTGACGTGGACGACATGTGATCTTATGAGGGACGCGACCTAATCTCGGCCCCCCCTAGAGGTGTGGGTGGAAGTGAAGGATGACTCGCCATAATACCTTTAAACTACTTATTCAACACACAAATTTTCAACAGACTCGATTCTAATATTCAAACTAGAAGAGATGTTCCTAATAAAGCAATAGGAGAATTAACCACGGGAGACGCGAGTTATAAGAACACTTCTGTTATATTTATCATCCTTTTTTTGGTATCAGTTTAATACTCTAAATATTTGAGTAATAATTTAGCTATGGTGACCAATCGTCACTTTAATATCTCTCAACTTTCTAATCTTTGAAACACGCTATTAAATGTACTAATACCTGATCGGTAGCAAACTCTCCTCGTCGTTAGATTCTCTATATCTCCATCTAACTAACTAGAAAACCTATACTATATATAACCGACCTAATCTGCATATTACGGTTTCTTCTTCAAAAGGGTTGGTTGTCATTAATTTCAATTGATATACCAAAGGTTTACCAAGTGGATTAGACGAAGGACGCGTATAGATCTGTCACAACCTGACATCCCTCTCCTAGCATGAGGAGAGGGATGTCAGGTTGAGGACATCAGCTGAGGACGTTTCAACCTCAACATATTTAACGAGCATAGGCCCTCTCTGCACTGAGGGGTCTTCAGCGGTACTAGGTTCGAACTCATGACATGCCGGCCACGAATGTATCTTGACCACTAGTCCGTTAACTTGACCAAAGTTTCTTCACAAAATTTTCAAATCAATGAAACAATCCGTAAAATAGATTTCTCTAGAGAAGGGGACAAAAAAAATAACGTCCCGCGTGCCATATGTGAACCCGCCAAGGCAATTAGAAAACCATATATAGAGAAAATGTTCTCTATATTTGCGACATTTATTTTTAAGAATTTTCTTTTGCATAACTATCAACAAGAGTAAATATAGATACAATTTAGTTGACATTAACTGGCAGGCTGTGATGAGAATTTTAGCAACTAAACTCACTACTGATTTGAAAAAATATTGTAGAAAAGTGTGTTTTAGGATGCATTTGTCTCATTAAACTGATTCTAAAATTAAATGTGTTTGTGTGTGAAGCCATTGATGATATGAAAAACGTTATAAATAAATTGAATGAAACTCTGCTACTATTTTACGCGTAACTTTTACTTATTAATTCTTATATAGTACAATTTATACCTTTTTTGAGAATGCAAAGTTAACTAGTGAATGCAATAATTTTAAAAATGTGCGGCCCTCAGAATCTAAAACTTCATCGGGGTATCTATATTCTAAATATAAAATAAAAATATTTGTTACGAGTGTTCTGTACTCTATTGACATAATTTTTTTTACCATTCGCCAGTAAATAATGTCGATCAGATACGTGCGTACACAGGTATTCCTCGACTGTCGCGCTCGTGCAATTAATTATTTCAAACAATACTTAAAAGTAAGTTTTTTTAAAAATTTTATATTCTTTGTACCGCAGTTATCGTATTTTCATTAACTCATTTTCATTCACTCATATTAAATCAAGAATATGAGCGAAGTCTAAATCCAGAAAAATTATTTGATCATCAGGAAATATAATAATTTCTATAGACAGCACTTATTTTTGCGTCGCACTTAGGACAATAGAAAAAAAAGATAAAACGCAGTGCATAACATTTTATAAAGAACAGAAAACATTAATACTTCGTATACAATAATCTCTTGAAGTAATAAATTTGTAAAAATATACCCTATGCGAATCCTTAAATTGTTGCTTATGCGTACACCAGCGTTTCTCGAATTGGGGGGGGGGGGGCGTGATAATTCTTCGAGGGAGACGCGAGCATATTGAAAAGTCGAGAACAAAAGACCATATAAAATATCATTAATTTACGGATGTAAACAAACAAAATACATTCTGCATAATAAAAAAATAAAGTAGCAAATATACTGATTTAATACACTTATAAATGTATTAGTACTGCACAATGTATTTTATAATTAAATTATCAATACTAAGTTAAAAACAACATTAATAATTACCAGTGACCCCATGGGCTTGTCATGTATAAAATTATATACAAAAATTAACACTTATAATTTATCTTGATAATTTGTACGGTTTATAATTAATCCCTTTACTGCCGATTAAAAGTTACGCGATTTGCTCCACAATGCCACCGTTTTCCACGTAGGCGCGCGTATGTGATGTATTGGGTGAGGAAGGGGGGCGGGCGGGGTGGAGAAAAGGAATAAATAAGCAAATAACTCTGAAATAAGCAAATCTTTCGTAAGCACTGCCAAGGTTCTTTTATTGTATTCCGAAGTCTTCGGAATAACTTTATGCATATCAATGCACATAAAGGATCGTACTTCGGAAAGACGTATATATACGTTCATAGCAATTAACGCTTTAGCTGAGTGAGACGTTTACAAACGCCGGTGGCACTTAAAAGGTTAAAATCGTATTATAGCTTTAGCTTCAAAGTATAGTATTATTGAATTCAACACATTGTTATTGTATGGAGGGGGGAGCGATGAAAATTATGACTGAATGTTGGGTAGAAAATATCGAAACTTTGAGAAGCACTGGCGCCCACTAATGCTCTATTAAAAATAAATATCTTAGAAATACTCTCTCTGAAATATATTGCTCTATTTTCCATTACATTCCAAGATCCAATCATATTTTTAATGTCGAAGATCATCATTACATACATAACGAATCAACATATGTATTTTTTTCAGTCTGTTCTAGAAATCACTTCAAACAATGCCACCCCTCCCAACCTCGTGCCTAATGCCGTGGGCTCTGGTGACATCAATGGCTCCATCATACCCACCTCACTGGCACCTCCGACTGCCAAGAAGCAAGGTGTATCGGGCGAGAGTGCAACACATCCTTCAGCCAAGGGTGCACACGATTACAAATTGGAGAAACACGAAAAGGATTTTAGGTAAGAATTGTGTACATATTTATTTTCGAGGAAAAGAGGATTGATTTTATTTCAATACATCATGATTGAAAGATTTGTCTACTAGCCAGTGTCCAGGATTTTTCAAATTATTCTTTGCCCTTACGAAAAAGTTTAAAGAACGAGAATGTGCAATTTCTGTGAGATAAGAGACTTATTTCTGGAGTGTGAAGTATATATGTCACATAATTTTCAGAGAGATTCAATACATAAAAAAAGCAGTTGATTTATGAGAAACCCTTGGAAATTGTTGTGCATATACACTCAAGAGCCAAAAAATTATGACCCCCTGTCAATAACGAGTTGGCCCACCTTTGGCGAGCAACACAGCTTCAACCCGCCTTGGCATGGATGCCACAAGTCCTTGGTAGATGGCCGGAGACAGATTGTACCAGATGTTTAAGCAACGGTCACGCAAATCCGAGATATTGCGAATTGGTGGTCTTTGAACTCTGAGCTGCTGGCCCATGACATCCCAAATGTGTCTATCGGATTGAGATCCGGTGAGTTAGGCGGCCAGGACATTAACTGGAATTCAGCATCCTGTTCCTGGAACCACTCCAACACAATTTTAGCCTTGTGACACGGGGCGTTGTCCTGTTGGAACATTCCATTTCCAGCTGGAAAAACAGAGGCCATGTAAGGGTGCAACTGGTCGCAATGATGTTCAGATACCCTGTAGCATTCATGGTCTGCTCTACCACAACCACGGGTCCCAGAGATGCCCAAGAGAATGTCCCCCAAAGCATAATACTGCCACCGCTGGCCTGTGTATGACCTACTATTCATTGAGGGAGCAACTGTTCGCCTGGAAGACGGCGTATCCCGACACTGCCATCGGCGTGATGAATGACAAACCGTGATTCATCTGATCAGGCAACTCTCTCCCACTGATCCATGGACCAGTCGCGATGTTTCCGGGCACAGCGCAGGCGCAGTTGGCGATGACGCTTGGTCAGCAGTCTGTTGCGTAGCCCCATATTCAACAGTGTTAGCTGAATACTATTCTACTTGGCCCTGCATTGTATTGGGCTGTCAGCTGAGCCACTGTCTGGTTCCGGTTTTGCTTCACCATGCGAGACAGTCTCCGATGGCCTTTTTCTTTGATAGCGTATGGGCGTCCAACACCATGTCGTCTACTGCTGGTTTCACCGTCATTCATCCACTTTGCAGAAGTACTAACAACTGTAGAACGCGAACAACCCACGAGTCGTGCAGTTTCTGAAATACTTGTTCAGAGTCCTCGAGCCATTACAATCTGCCCTCTATCAAAGTCGCTTAGATCCGCAGCCTTTCCCATCACACACAGAAGTAAGTGAAAGAATGATTCTTCAGACTTTCCAGCTGCAATTAAATACCACTTCCACCTGATCACGTGCCTTCCACGTCATCCAGGCGAGTTTATTGCAAAATGTAGGGGTGGTCATAATGTTTTGGCTCTTGAGTGTATAATATGTTGTACATTTGTATAATATTTGCCTAAAAGTAAAGCTATTTTTTAAGTTATGGATCTAAAAAGACGTAATGCGTGATTGTTAAAATTAAAGTAACATTTTATTTATGAATATCACTGGCGTAGCTGGTTCTAAGTGGGCCCTGTATCAAAATTTCTTTGGGGCCCTTTTTTTAGGTTTGAGAGCCCTGTTAGGTGGGTCTGTAGTTCACATCTTTTGCCCCCTGTAGCTTGGGGGTCTCTTATCATTGATACAGCTGATACGGCGGTAGCCCTATGAATATATAGATTGCAATTAGAAATTTGACTCATTTTAACAAGGCAGCTAAGACTATTTAGAATACTGGGTTGCAATCTTTCCCTAAACTATAAAAGAATGGTTAA
Organism: Trichonephila clavata; assembly: GCA_019973975.1. Taxonomy (NCBI): domain Eukaryota; kingdom Metazoa; phylum Arthropoda; class Arachnida; order Araneae; family Nephilidae; genus Trichonephila; species Trichonephila clavata. Next base: position 15,746 of record BMAO01016224.1, on the reverse strand, counting down.
CTATATATTTATTTACTTTTTACAGTAATACTTCATTATACAGCCCGATTCCGTTTTACAAAATCCCTATTTAACGAATTTCACGATTTAACGAATTTTTCTCTTTCTTCAATTAAAAATGAAGATAAAAAAGTGCCCGGAACAAAAAAAAAAGGACTTCTCTTGTGTTTGCAGCAGATTTCTACGGGAAGGAGTGCAAACCGTTTTTAGACTTTACAGATGCAGATGAATCATGAGAGTAACCTATCGTGTGAGTTTTAAATAGGGCAGGGAATTCCTTATCTTACTCCACACATCGCAGAATATATTTTAAGATTTCTACGATAAATTTTCATTTGATGTTGAACTGCTTATCTGCGTAACTGAAGATGAGAAAATTGTTTATTTGTCAAAGCTAATGAATTGCGATTCTGATGCAAAAATTGAGAATGAAACTCGTATCAAAACTGTTACCTTTCCTAATGCTTTATGTTGTTTGGAAACTGTGAAACAACCTTATGTAGAAAGATGTAAATCAGTGATTCCCAAAGTCTATATAGACCCAGGGGTCTACGACGACCTCCAAGGGTCTACCCAGCCAAAAATTAATTGGGGGTCTATGAGGTGTAAGTGGGGTCTATGATAGAGGCTCTCATTAACTAACCGTGACTAATTAAAAAAATTTATAATCACATGGAAACCAAATTTACCTATTCAACAGATTTATTTACTAAATATAATGAAATTATTTTGAATTTACAAGATGACAGCATAAATTTTATTAAAGCAAGAAACATTTCAGCTTCTCTTTCCTGAGTTAAGTTAAAGAAGTATAATACTGAAGGTCCCGAGTTTTCTTTATTTGTCACAGACATTGTCCAGAACGTTTTAACCTACATTCAACATTTAAATGCCGTTTATTCAGATTTTGAAGTTAGGTTTGAGAATGATTTGACTATATATGGCAATACAGTAGGCAATGAATTCTTATAGTCAAATTGAAAAAAAAGATGTCGCATTACAATAGGAACTGATCGTAATAAACACTAACGAAGATCTTACAGTTTAGTGTTGGATGCTAGTAATTTTTTGGCTTTAAAAAGTCAAACCTGTTATTTGTCCCGACTTATGGAATGTCGTTCAAATTTTTCAATGCTTTTCCTAGCGTGAGGGACTTTCAGCGTGGTTTCCAATCTCCAAAATAATTTTTTTTTTTAAACTGGCATTAACAGAAGGGGGAAGTAAATTAAGGTTCAATCAGACAAGATTGATACAAATGTTGGAAATTGATATTGTACTTCTAGAGATTCAGCCTCTCATTAAATCATTTGTTTGTTTTAGTTAGTTTTTTAACAGTTTATTTATTAATTAACTTTTAATTTAATTAATTATCATGTGCTTTTTAAATTTTAAACACTATACTCATTACAGTTAGAAATCTATTCTTTTGAAGTAGAAGTAGTAGTGTCAAAAAGACATTTAAGTGATAAATTTGCAAAAATCAATATTAATTAAGCAGGGGTCTACCCAAAGCGAAAAACATGCAAGGGGTCTATGAGACAAAAAAGTTTGGAACCTCTGATGTAAATGATGCAGTATTTTTTCCCCTGCATAAAATAGAAAAAGAATTTCCAAGTCAGAAATCAAAAAGGTTGGTCAAACATCTATTATTCAGTATTTTAAATTTTCTAATTAAAAAGGTGCATAGTGATTAACTAATAGTATTTCAGCTGTTGATTAGAAAGTGTGTAATTTCCATCTACGGATATTTTTTGTGTAATTGCTTTTTATAGAATTTCCAAAAGGTAAATGCAAAAGCTTTTCATTTTGTTTGGACTCCGATATAACAAATAATCCCGATAGATCTTTTGTTCTGTAGAGACAGTCTAAGGGGGGATATAGAGGAAATTAGTCGATTTTCTCTATACTGGGGAGGGCGTTATGGATATAAATTTTCGTTTTTGAGCAAGACTTAAAGACTTTAAATTTGGCAAGTATGTTTCTGAACTTTTAGAAAGCATGTAGAGATCTTCTAAGAAAGAATTTCGATGAAATGAAGAATTTCGATTCGGAGCTACCCCCCTAGGGTAACTCTACCCTGGGAAGGTAGAGTTACAGTGTTGTAAAAGATAAATATGCTTCCGTTTTAGAAATTCAAGTCCTGTCCTTTTTAAATAAAGAAGCTACAGCTATAAGAATGTTTTTGAATGCAATTGAAACCTTCATACTATACATATAGGACTTGTATATAATTAACATAAAAAACAATACATGGTCATTAAATATCCTAAAATACTTAGTGAAATGTGTGGGAAACGGCTAGTATATATACTATGAGAAAAGAATTCGGAGACAAAATCTTGTATCAGAAGAAAGAATCCATACTTGAATGCTATTGAAGATATATAATATAAAAAAGTAAATTTTCATACCATTTGGAACAATATAGAAAAACATTATGCAGCATGTTTGCCGGAGGTATATATTTTTATTTGTAAGAAGCCTTAAAATCGACGCGTAACTTAAAAGGTTTGAAGAAGTTATTATTTCTCTTTCAAAATGTGAATGTAAGTACTGTTTGTCAAGCTATATATATTCTCAATTTGTATCCAGATTCAGATATTGTTGGTAAAATTGCATTTGTATACAATCATTTTATAATTTTGTTGCAGCAAAATACTTTGCCTTAAATTTTCTGCATAAAAAAAATGATTTGTTACTTAACTAAAATAAATTATATCAATTTTCACGTATCATTTTATTGTTCAACAATTATTATAATTGTTAAAATAGTCATTGTTGTCGACAATTGTTAGTATTATCAGCAGTTGCACCATCTTGTATTTTAGGGGAGAGACGTTTAAAAATTTATCCAGTTACTACTGCTCCAATTCATTTTAGGAAAGTCTTTCTAAAATATTTTTGATAACATATTATACGCCATTGAGAGTATCACTGATTCCAAGTACAAGAAGTAGAGTCGCCGTGGGTTGCCTAGTGGTTAAAGCATCGGACTCCAGACCGGAAGACCTAGGTTCGATGCCTGACGCCACCCCATACTCACCGAGTACAAACGGAGAACGTGCTCGTTAAATCAGTGGGTCCGAATGGTGTCGCCATCTATCGTGTTGTGTGAGAAAAATCGTACTGTCACCTTCTTAGGGGCTCAAAGCTGAGGCTAACGACAGGCGTAAAATTCTAGCCCTTAGCCGCGATGAATTTCGTGGACCTTGATCTGATGTTACTGTCGATCAGGTGGCATAAGCAAGAACTAGATGCCATTATACTGAAGTCATATTTTCAATTACATTTCTGTACTTGATTTCTTCTACAGGATTAATAAGCAAATAATAACGAAAGGAATGTAAATAAAAAACACTATATATATATATATATATATATACCCTTTGAAAACACAACCAATCTATCCTTAGAACATTACTACATTTGTGTTTCCTTATGGGGATCAGAAAAACTACATTCAATATCGAGAATAAATTTTTATTTTGAGATCAAAAGGGAATAAAAAGAAGTTCATTTATATAGCAGTTTATAATTTCAAGTATTATTGTTTAAGTAAAATGTGGATTAGTTATTGAAATGTCCAAATTCTTTTGATTTAGTGTCTTAAATGCTCACAAATTTAGAATTCGTTTTTGTATCATTGAATAAAACAAATGTAAGAAAGCCATCATTTCAATTAAATTTGAATAAAAAGACCCTTTTCCAGCATTTTTGAAAAATAGATTTCGAACAGAACTAATTTTTGAAAGGAATTATCAAACCCATAAAAAACCATTTAAATTCGGTAGTTGAATTGATGAATGTATAAGAGTAAAAAAATTCTTTTAACAGTATAAGTTCTCAAAAATTCGTGATATAAATCAATAAAGGACATCCAAAAGAAGATTCGAGTGAAATTGAATTGTAGATGCTGTTATTAGCTTTCTACTGACAAAAACAACATTTAATACATATTCCAAGATCATCAAATTTGCCTAACAGTTGAAAATTAGAAAAAACTTCCACGATGGAACTGCATTTTGTACTGCATTATGTTAGAAAATTTTAAATTTTGCTCTAGGAGCAATCATTCTAAGGTAAGGAAAATAACAAAATCGTTAACAGACTCAAAAAATCAAATAAGTTCATCTGATGGCGTTTCGTATGTGTGGATGATTGTTTTTTATAATTCAGAATAATTTAGAAAATATATTGCTTTATAAACTTCTTTTTCAATAGCACAAAGGCCTTCAAGAAATACGTACTTTATTACTTGCTTGGATTAATTGAAAGCTCATATAAAGGACTTCATAAAAACAATTGAATTTTCTTTGTAGCAGATGCAGGAAATAATATGTATTTTTTATTTTTCTGTAAGTAAAAAAAAAAAAAAAATCTGGATGTATTTTTTAAGCATTGAATTTATATTCTACAACTTAACGAGATGAACAAAGACTGCTAATTGTCTTTCTGTAAAGCCATTCAAACTCAAGAATAATTATTTAAGAAAGATATCTCTTAATTTAGGAGTGGTTTACTTATTAATAATGTAACATATTTCCTTAGTACAAGGTACGTGTTGTTTAATTTTAAATAAACACACATATTTCAAATTTTTCTCCCCATCCTTTTATTTACAAACCACATAATATATAGAGCTATTACTAGATCAATGAACATAAAATCAGACGATAAGTAACATAAAGTAATCGATTGAATAAAAATATATCATAACAAAAATTATCGTTGCCACAGTACCAAACGAAATAATTAATTACTTCTTTCTTAACTGTTTAGATTTCCTTATCGGATAGAGAATATACGCTTAAAATTCCTTTCGTATGAATTATCAAGAATCTGTGGCATGAGTGGCCACAAACAATGTTAAAACGAGAAATATTCAAAAACAATTATAATATACCATTTTTCCCAAATGATTTGCATAAGAGAGAAAGAGATAAATTTATAAATTGTGGGTCCGGTCACACAAATGTATTTCAAGTCATGATTTGGTACAGGTCTATTGTCTAGCTTTTTAGAAGCTCTATTGATAACTTGAATTCATTTCATTTTCAGGTGGAAACAACTAATCAAAGATGCCATCCTAGGAAACGACTTTCTTCAGCATCTGGTGACGTCATCTCAGGTGAAGGAGATTGTTGACTGCATGTACTCGAAGGAGGTGCCCGCGGGTTCCCTGGTTATAAGGGAGGGAGAACCGGGAAGGCACCTTTACGTGTCTGCAGGTAACACATCCTTTTATATTTACTTTGCATAATTTTGACAAAGATAATGATGATATGCATTTTAAAATCAAGTTGGTTTAATAGTGTCAGTAGCTATACATTTTTTACATATTTATTAGCGAATAATATTTTATGGCAATTGATTTGACTTTGCCACGGACTTTTTCACACTGAAGTGTGAGGATTCACCAAAGGTTGAGACATTCTCTGAAAATATATATTTTATTATGACTTTCTAATCACTATCTAAATTCGACCGAAGCTATGGGGAGCAGCTGAAATACTAATTTAAATACATAGAATATAAATCTTGTACTTATCATTTATAGGAGATTCTTGGCAATGATATGAGACTTTGAACAACTCGTCTAATTCTTTTACTTTGAACTATCTAAAGTCTTAATCTCAGCAATCGCAACAATCACACCATCGCCAATTTCTCTCTTCACTTGACTTTAAATAGTAATCATCATTAACTTAAATCGTGGTTCTTTTGCAGAAAGATGTCTTATAATCATGTAGCGTTCAAAAGTATTTTCCTTAGAGCAGCGGTTCTTAAACTTTCCATTGCCTCGCGCGCGCGCGTCCCCCCTCCCTCCTTTATGTATCAGCCTAACATCGCGGACCCCCTACCTTTCTCGTCTTTCTTTTGGCGAGTGAATTAAAGGTTCCTCAATAGTCCTCCTCAAACTGTCTCTGCTATTTACTACATATATCTTTAAAACGCATTTTTTTTCTTTTAAGAAAACTGTAAATCACCAAGTATATATGCTTAAAGTTTTTTTAAATATTACAAATACTAGTTTCAAATAAGTAAATAATGTAGATACAAATAAGTAAAGAATACAGGTGCAATTCGATTAGGAAATCCAGATGGGGTTGCAGTCATTATGGTATTGGCGCGCTATGTGAATTCAGTTCTTAATCTTTGTACATGTGTTTCTGATATATATATATTTAATATTACGTTTTATTAATGGCTATGTAGTTACAAGCATTAAAAGAACCGAATTAATATTCGTGATCAAAATACTTATTCTAGTTAATATTTTTATTGAGGACAGTTATAAGAGTTGAGATCTTCTCTAAACCCGCCTAGAGATGTGGGAGGAAGGGAAGGATGATTAGACATGTCATTTAACCAATCTATCTATTTATTGAACACACAAATTATCAGCATAAATCTAATAATTCAAACGACAGATGTTCCCTATCTGAGCAATATGGGAGTAAACAACAAGATACGCGAATTATGAGAAGACTTTTAATATCGATCCTCTTATATATATATAGTAATGTCCTAGCGTTTTCAATTAATGAACTTCAATGATGTTTAATTGTTTATTTACACACAGACGCTCACATTTGAGAAATTTATTTACACACAGGACACTCACATACACCAAAAATTTACACTTTTTACACAGTTTTAAATACTGAATCTTCTGAGCCCGTTGACACTTTTAGAGGAAAAAAAAAAGAAATGGGGCCTGGGTGGCCTCCAACACATCTGCCTCCGGCAGATACACAATCTTTCAAGCACAGCTCCTTGGTGAAACTCACAGATCTCTCCTCGAGAGATCAACACTCAACTATCTCTTCACAAAGCTCGCTGCTGGAGCGTACCGTATTGTCTAGTTGCGAGGTAATCCTCGGAAAAAAATCTCCACACTAAGCTCACGGGTGGAGCTAGGAAAAACGACGACCTCTCTCGTCGAGAGGTAAACACCAAACTCCCTGGCGTGGCACTTGGGCAGGGGCAGTACCTCTGATCAGTCCGCGTTGCCACCTTGAGTTTCAGAATGGGTCTAGAGTTCGTTATAATATATATATATCAGGATCAAATACACTGCCCTAACTATCTGAGTTATAATTTTATATGACTAATCGACACTTTAATTCTTTCCGCTGTCTAATCTCTGAAACGTACTACAAATGCCTGTTAGGTGGCAATTTATCCTTCTCCTCGCATTTTCTATATCTCCATATTACTAGCTTCAAAACCTAGACTATATATATTTGATCTAATCTGCATAATCACGTTTGCTTCTTCAGAAGGTTCGTTGCGAGTAAACTCGAATTGATAGACCAAAGATTTTCCTAGAGGATTATGTTATAGGAAGGACACGGATAGATCTGTCACACAGTTAAGTAATCTAGTCTAGTGTGGCACATCTTTCAATTTTTCTACGAGGTCTATCAAAGTCAGTAAGAGAGGGAAATCTTAACAGTAGATGAGAGGCTTTCGCCGACCCCCTAGAAAGGCGCTGTGGACCTCGGAGGTCCGTGGACCACACTTTAAGAACCGCTGCCTTAGAGGATTAGTTAGAATCACGAATAGAATTATTACAATTAGATTTTATTTTAATTTACTTCGCACTTTGAAACAATACGAGGGCTATTGGTTACGGACTTCGACATTTTGGATCACGGTCAAACGACGAGGATAATGCTTGATTTGGCACATTCTCTCCAAACATTCACACCACTCCAACGGGATGACTTTAGGCCTCGACGAATTTAACGAGCATTGGCACCTCTATACGGTGGGTCTTCAGTGGCACTAGGACTCGACAACGCTGACCACGAGTTCGTGATCATAACCACTCGGCTATTGTAGCCGTTTTTTGTGGAAACGTTTGTTTCCTATGCGCATCCGAAGTAGACACTCGGTTATATCTTCCCAGAAAAGAGCATATAAAAAAAATATTACATTACATAACATTTATTATGAAGATTCCACTTTCAGTTTTGATTTCTAAGCCTATTTGTTTTATTGTTTTACTTAGACCGAAATGAAATGAGGAATCATAACTTTTTCCAACTTTATGGGTCGTTTATCTTTATATTGACGCTCATCAAATAAAAGACAATGTTATAAAATATGTGGCGTATTTCATGTTGTCCTTGATATCATGTCACTCCTTATTGAAAAATTCATGTAATTAAAAAGTTATTAAAACTAATCAAATTATATTAATTAACTTCCATCATCTCATAAAATTACATGAACTAAATAACATACTCTTTTTTGAAACTGAAGTATTTTAAAGCGAAACATTTACAGAAGCGTGTTAAAAATATTTCTGAATTATAAGCTTAATTTTGTTTTGACCTTTTCACAGGTAATGCCATACAGGGAAAAAAACTATATCCTAATTTGCTTAGAATTTAAAAAAAACTTTCAATTTCTTGGTATTTAAGGAATTATCGCAACAATCGCCAACTCTATGAATAACACGCCAAGTTGCCAACCCCAATTTCCTATGTGTCGTACGCACTAAATTGGCAACCAGGTGCTTCGTTACATATAATGTCGTCAATAGGTCGTGATATTACGTAAGTGCCAATTTCTTTCTATAATTAGCATCAAATTTTCTTAATGAAAAGGAAAAATAACAAGTTATCTTTGAACTATAAGTAAAATAGTAGAATACCTTAAAGGCTTGATATGGTTTGGTTTCAATTTACGCCGTACTCTGAAGAAAAACGAGCTATTGGTGACAGATCTCGTAATTTTGAACCATATTCATATGAGGACGACACTGAGCTGGCTTCAAACTTCCTCACCATGGCTGTGGGAGGACTTTTATCCATAACAAATTTAACGTGCTTCAGACCCTCTAAGTGGCGGGTCTTCAGTGACGCTATGTTTCTAATCGTGGTAAAATCTTGAGCAATTTTCTTATATAAAAGTTATTTATTCATTTTATATCTGAATATAAAAGAATTCTTCAGTGTTTTTAGTTGCCTAAATGTCAATAATTAAGTAGTGGAAACAAATTGATTTAAGGTATCCGACTACCCTCAAATTGAGAATTTTTTATGATTTTATTTTTAGAACATCTTATTAGCTTTATAAAAATACCAAGTTTATTATTTTCCGTTCACTAAAACAGAAACTACAAGTGTTTTAGTAAAAGCAGATACCACTACTTTAAGCAAGATATGCCATATTTTAAAACACGTTTCACTCGAAATGTGTTTCCTTCAAAATGCTCAAACAGGGACAACGATTGCTAAGGAAGTTTGAAAATGATTAACTGAAATTTTTTGTGTATGTTCTGTATAATACAGTAGAACGTCGCTTATCCGAACGTTTATTATCCGGAGCGTCAAATATCTGGACCAGTGTATATATATTATACACTGGTCGCTGTACAATGGTACAGAGAAAAATAAGTAACTGTTTTTCACAATAAAGGTAAAATTGCTACATTTTGCATCTATTTTGCTTCTTCTTCAAGCACGTTTCCCGCATGCGATGATTTTCATTATTCGTATAGTGTCCGGTATCCTATACTGCATGGATCGCATTCGGTTTTCGGTTATCCTAACAATCGCGTATCCGAACGTTATCCGGTCCCAATTGCTTCGTATAAACGACGTTCTACTGTAGTAGAAGTGTTTTAAACTTCAGATTTATCAATCACTGTTTTATTACAAACTTTACAGTCCCTTATGTGAATATAATCACTGTTATTTTAAGCAATTTCATAAAATAACTAAGATAAAGTGCTCTAGTTTTTGTAAAAACTAAAATATCTCTTATCATGAAGGTCATTTCAAAAATGAATAACATAGCAACACATCAGAATTGAAAATTTGTTCATACAGAATGGACCCCGTTTATGTTATTTTTTGTCAATTTTTACCCCCTTTTTTCCCCTTTTTAGTAATAACATTTTCTTTTTCTCTTTTTAATTCTAGCGTATTTTCCTTAAAATGACTAAGCAAATCTAAAAACCACAAAAAAATCTCCCCATATCTCCATTTTTTTAAAAAAAAATGTTGTTGCAAGTAGTCGGATACCTTAATAAAATAAAACATTCGCCCCCCCTCCACACACACAAATGATGAAAGGAAGAATGCTTAGAAAATGTTATTGATTCTTCCCAAATTAAAGTTTTTTTGTTGAATAAAAGTAGATATGTTATATTAAAACACAGCAATATATATATACCCTAACATACGCGATAGGTGGGTTTGAGTGATAACCACGTAACTCAAATTCATGTAAGTCAGGTTATAATTTCGCATATAAATACTTTGGTCTGGACCGGAGACGAAAAACAATAATGATTTAGAAAAAAATATTAAAAAATTCTTAAATAACACAAATACAAAATCGCAAGCCAAAGTTATTTTGATGTAGAAGGTTTCATAAAATCTATCAGGTAGTCCGCTGGCTCACTGATTTTTTCCCCGCAAAATTTCCTTGTAGCTGCTAAGAATTTTTGTATTCCTAGTTTTGTTGAAAAAATACACTCTTCGTTGGAGTCCGTATTTTTTAAAATTTGTAACTCTTTTTAAATTAAATTGAGAATTTCTGTCAAATTCCCAACAGTCATTCGATCTCCTGGTTGAACTGGGTCTAAAAACTCAAGTTCTTCAATGTCTTGCTCTTGCATGTTTATGAGCTCATCCATTGTCAGCTCCTGATTGTGAAAATCCAGCAGTTCTTGAACGTCATCACTATCCACTTCTGAATTTATTTGTCTGGAAAGATCGACAACTTCTTCAATTAAATAACCAATTTCATTAGCTTGTGCAATGATTCCGTCAAAATTTTAATGATTAAAAAAAAAAAAACGACGAAAACCCTGTAACTCCGAATTCGCGTAAATCGAGATATTACTGTAAATAAATGTCGTTTAGCTTTTTATATTTAAAACAATGCTTGTTAAATTAAAGTTTATTAACAAAATATGACTATTGATTTTTTGACTTATATTTTTTAAAATTGCACACATACACACACAGAGAAGAGAGAGAGAGAGAGTGTTTGTTTAAGAGAAGGTTTCTCTCTCTCTCTCGATAAAAAAGTTTTTCATGAGATGTTGTAACAAATTTATTTATACGTAAGGTATAGTTAGTAAAAATGGGTCGTAAAAAGTTGAATTTAACTAAAGAGGAACGCCGAGAAAAAATTTGGCGAAAAAAGAACAAATGAAGAAAGTTATAAGGGATTTACATCCCTTCTTCCCTGTAACCCGGCTAAAGATGTAGGAGGAACAAAATGATCAGAAGACATGATGAACTGCAATTATTTATTTATCACTATATTCAACTCAGACACAAATAATATTCTAAATAGGATAATTTTGATCAGTCAGAGCACGAAGGTGAGACAAGATGGCGTGGGGATAATATATCCGATCATACAAATCTATCCTTACGATAACGTATACAAAGCTTGATTAATTTAGGACCATGCTAATAATTTAATTCTAACTTCTGCTTGAAATAAGATCACAGTACCTGAACTCTTGTGGTCTTCTTATCCTTGCATTTATGTTAACACGGCTCCAAAAGTTGAACTAAGCTCTTCTTTAAGATTCCAACTTCTCGCTTCGTACACTGTTTACATATACGTTTTAATGCCGATTTACTTATTTTCTCAACTATTCACTTCACATCCAAGCTATCCTCACTTCACTAACTTTCAATTCTCAATTCACTAACTTTCAAATTCGCGAATACAAAATATATATATTAAACTTAATTTACAAAATCACGCTTCCTATCCTCGGAGAAAGTTGGTTGAAAAAATGATGGCCCAAAAGGAATCCCCAAGGGGTTAGAAGAAGGAACCGTATAGATCCGTCACAAAAAAACGCGAATGACAGGAATATTTAAAGAAGATATTAGTTAAAAATTTACATTCTAAACAGTTAGAAAAACTTCGAATCAGACGGCGAATTGAAAACGTAAATACCGAACAGTATTAAAACAGAACTACATAATACATGTAAATTACAGTTTCACAATTTGAGCAATGAGTCTAAACTGTTGCATAATTTGTACAGTTGGGGTGGGTTCACCGTTAGATGAAAAGGGAATGCCCCCCCCCACCCAGTTTAGCTAAAAAATTATTTCAACCTAATAAAGAGTGAAAGAGTTTTTAGAATTTTGTTGTGGAACAAAGGTCCTGATAATTTATTAGAATAGATGCTTGATTTCAGAAGAAATGTTGTTTCGGGACTTTAAAATCTCCTATTTATTCGCCATTTTGAATTCGTGAACCCAATGTTAGTCCAATGAAAATTTTGCCTTCTTCCTTAAACCTAGACTACTTTATCGATTTTAATATTATTAAGTGCATCTGAAAGAGTAAAAAATGATGAAGGTTTCTGTGGAGTTGCGTATTATTCTTCCGATATATGAAAATATTTACAAATATTTCTAAAAGATCTAAAATCCCAAAATGTAATCATTAAAATACATTCAAAAATATTTTCACAAATCGGAAGGAACATGTATAACTCAATAGAGTAATTTTCATTATTTTTTGCTCTTTTAGATACACTTTATTGCGTTATCTATAACTATTCTCGGCATCTGGAGGAAAGTAAAATTTACATAATGTCATTATGCTCATGAATTCTTTCGCATCGTCAGAGCCCAGGCGCCACCCTCTGGAGAGGAAACTGGGCGTTAAAATTACGTTGCGGCGATTGGTATTCCACCTATATGGTACCGCAATAAAAAGTAATACCAGTTCCCGGTTAATGTATTTGGTCTGGAATGGTAAATACCAATCCGCAGCCTCATTGGAAATTAAAAAATGTTCTTAAATTCAAAATGGTCAGTAGACTGGAATTTTAAATATAAAAATGAATACTGCTTATTGAATCGTAATTTAATAACTGAACTAATAATAAATTGACATAATTCAAGCTAAAGATACTTTTTCAGATAAAATAGTAACCTAATATCTATAAGATCCATGTAGTTATAAGAAATTTACTGTTTATTTTACTGTGCGTATTAATTTGGTTAGTTTTTAAAATGTAGAGTTTAAAGGCATTTTGGTATTAAAAAGCAAGGTAGGGTACTTGTTTTGTTCAATAGGTGGAATGGGTAAAATTCCAGTTTTTTAGTTCTAAACTTTGGCGAACGAAAAAAGAAATTATGCCAACAGCTCATTTTTCTATGTTAGACTTCTATCCAGTATGATATTGATAATCTATAAATAATAAACTTGTGGCCAAATTAGGAATGAATCGAACATAAATCAGTGGTAAGAAGTCCGGGATGCCTTAACATTTTTGAACATGAAAAGTCTTAACTTCTAGTTTAAAAAAAAAAAAAAACTTTCCACGTCACTTTTTTTTAAAGAGAAGGAAATTCGATTCCCAAATTTCCCTCTTCACAAGTCTATCTTAGTTTTTAATTGCTAGGGCTTTAGCTCCGGTTAAAAGTCTCCCTCTCTAACCATTTAGAGTTTGTCAAAAATATTTCTTTTATATTTTCCATTTTGATGCGTCACACCATATTTATTTCATTGTAACACAATTCTACTTCCGATAGCAGAATGTGTGTGTGTATAGAAAGCACAATGTTGTTGTTGCTTATCCTTGAAAGATCCGGCTCCAGAAAGTTGTTGACAGCCCAAAACTATATAATAATACGGGTATCGGATGTTAAGTCCCCCTTAGAAAGTTCGATGCAACCCAGAATGTGATCGGCGAAGCTGGATGATCACAGCAGTTTTTACATATGGGATGGATTTTCTGCCACTATCGTAGGAAAGACATTTAAGTTGTTTGTTACATTTCTTAAATCTTTAATTCCTTTGGTCAGATAGGATGATTATATCCATAATATTTTTATATATTCCATAAATTCCGTCCATTCTGTTAGGCATTTTGGTTTATTAGACGACACACATAGAAGACATGTTTACAGCACAAAGAACATTACATAACTATGACTCTATAAGCCAAACAAAGTATATTTCTCAGATGACTTGCAGCGCCATCTATTCATTTAAAATTTAATTTACAGCATGTTAGTTAAGTCAGAGCAGTTTGTGAGCCACAGTCACATTTGATTTCCTGCAAAGATCTAGGGGATGTTCCTGTGTGCTATTGGTGCGTAGAGGGAACACGCCATATTAAATTGAGTTTAGATTTTTCATTTGAGTATAGTTCTTGATAAATAAGCGAAGAGCCAATGACCATTTCATTCTCACTCCCCTCTCTGGCCAGTCTATCAGCGATCTAATCACCACTAATGTTATAATAATTGATGTGGTTAGCTTAATAAAAAAATGATGCTATCTATATGCTAGTAGATGGATGTCAATATCGCTGTGTTTAATTATTGAAAGTGTGCTTTAAATTTGGTTTAACATTAGGCAAAGACAGACTGGAAATTGGAAAAAAGAATATGTGTTGGTTGACATTATACGCGGCTCACACATATCCCGACAATGAATTTCGTGTCTATCAACCGATGATTTCAAGTGTGAAAGAAAAAAATCTGCTGGTTGCTCGTTGGCAAAATAGCAATTTAAAAATTATTTAAATTTGACACATTTGACGATTTATAATAAAATTCGTAAGTGTTTTCTGTATTAAATTTTATTGAAATAAAAATTATAAATTATCATTGCTTAGAAAATAGCTCCAAGTCAAATATATTTAACTTTATGAATACTTTTCATAGTTCCTGTAACAAACTCTAAAACTGATATTTAGATATAATTACTACAAATTCGGTTAATTGGACATTTTAATGTAATTATTACAGTTTTAACTCAAAAAAAAATATTCCTTACGAAGTACCCAATTTTAATATTTCAGAAACCTAACTGACATATGTGCATATACGGCAAAAATCACATTTTCTTTATTATTTGAAGAACAAAGATTCAATGTATACAAAATTCTCTTCATTCCTTTAGATTTTGATAAAAGCCAGTGTAAAATTTTTCAAATCTTGGAATTCATATTTTCTCTTCGTTACTAGTAGCAAATGATTGCTAAAAATAACTTTAGATGGCTTCTCAAATATGGAAAAAAATAAAAAACTTCCGTTGCTTGTTTTTTGATTTATTTTTGTGTGTCTAACAAAATTTTGCAAGTTGTTCTTCATTTAAACATAATCTAGAGGGAATGTTTTGAAGTAGAGAGAAAGAAATACATAAAAGCCTGCTGGCTCGTGATGGTATGTTACGTAAGATAAGATGTGAGATTAAACGTGAAATGTAAGTTTTTAGTTCCGTGAAAAGAGAACTTGTGTGTGTGTCTCCTAAATCTTCCACAGTATGTTTGGTAAGAGTACATCTTGTATTGCTATTATAATATTTATTAAAAACAATTATATTTAAAAAATTCGGTAATGTGTAGCATTTTTTCTCAAACAATTGATAGCTATTATTATTGAAAAATTGCTTATATATTTTAGTTCATATGATATTTCTTCGAGTTTATGTTATTGTAACATAATTTATCAAAAGAAAGTGAGGAATATATTGTGTATTTTAAATATCTATATCTATCTATCTATCTATCTAATATCTATCTATCTCTATCTATCTATCTATCTTCTATCTATCTATCTATCTATCTATCTATCTATTTTTTTTTTTTTTTTTTTTTTTTATCTATCTATCTATCTATCTATCTATCTATCTATCTATCTATCTATCTATCTATCTATCTATCTATCTATCTATCTATCTATCTATCTATCTATCTATCTATCTATCTATCTATCTATCTATCTATC